>CAJPEV010001643.1:0-61423 GCA_905338385.1 Darwinula stevensoni
ATTCCCCAACCTTGCAAAGTGGGATACAAGAAAAGATTTCAAGTTAGGCCACTAGAAATCATAGAAGTAATGATTTTGATGAAGGTCAAGACTTTCGTCCCCATAAGTCACGTATTTCAATGGGGACATATGTGTTTGCCATTTCGCAAAGGATAAATGAAATAATCACTATTCAAGGTAATGGAGCGCTGAAGGCGCGACTATAGCGAGTTTGTTTGCCCTTCGGGTAAACAAACTCGCTAGTATTATATAGTCATGGTTCAGAAGAGTTGGAGTTTTCCCTTTAGTCACAAGGGACATTTCCTGCTTCTAGCCTCCTAAAGAGATATTGTAACCGGAATGCATATTGAGATTTGGGGAATCTTCAGAAGAATTATTTTCACGGTCTCTTCTTGACTGTCTATAGACATTCCTCACCCCGTGCGTTAGAATATTAAGGAGCGTACTTTGACTTTGATAAACGGACATTCTTTTGACTGTTCGTTTGACATGGATGTGAGAAAAGAGCGCAGAGTTTTGCGGATCGTACGTTACGTTTTGAAAAATGTCCATCAAGACATGAAATAGGGCCATAGCAATTGGGAAAAAATGTAATAGCTGTTTCCAGCTGAAAAATTTCCAGTTGGAATTTTATAAAGAAAACCCTACAGCTGGAACGTAGCTAAATTTACAGTTGAAAATTTGCCGTTCCTGTAGATGGACCTCTGACAAAAATAGTCAACAAGAAGATTCTCATTCAGCTACACTGTAAAAAAAAATACCGGAAATTTACAACCAAGAGGTTGAAAAGTAGCTTCCGGCTTGTTATCGTAAAATGACTTTTACGATGGCATGATGGAAAACGATAATTCCGCTTATTGGTTAATAGTAACATTTACACGAAGAGCAAGAAATTGGTGAGTCCGGGAAGAGAGGGATTTTGAGTTTACAGGTTCTAAGGTTAAAGAAGATATAGGTAAGGGATTTTTCCGGTTAAAACTCGGAATCTCCTCTTACAGTTTCAAGAGGGAAAATCCGCCAGGTATGCTAGAGTGCGATTCCTCTTATTAGGGGAAAACCAGTTTTACATGAAAGAGGGAAATGCCTTATTCCTGCCAGACTCGGAAAAAATACCGAATAATCTTGGAAGGGCTTCTTTCCCTCAAGAGACCTTAATTTTCAAATGGACAGGGGGAATTCCGTCTTGTAACCCCCGAGTAGGAGCGGAATTTTTCACCCTATTTGCGAAGTACTTGGCGTTTTTGAGTCTTTTTACGTATTCCATGTTAGAACCATGCATTTTCGGAAAATAGAATTCCGACATTAAGGAAGGAAACAAGAAAAAATGTATACCTATTTTGTTTTTACCCATTCCAAAATGCACTGTTCAAAAGACGTGTCCTAAGACAAATACTTCTATGCCTCGCCTTTCGTATTACGCATGCGGTGGAATCGTTGCTCCAAAAGACAATACTAGTTTTGACTGTTCCTTACAATCTATTTGCACTGCATGAAATCACGCATGAATAACAGAGAATACGAAACAAAATGGTTGGATGGGCATCAGATTTCATAATTCAACAGATTATCACTCATTCGCCCATTCATGCTTCGAACGCCATCCATGATGGTATTCAGTTGACAGGATCTTCTTGCATTTGCTAGGCATTCTTGCCCCCGGTAGCTCTGGCTCTGGGTGGATTTTCGCCATGCTCCTATATAATAGAGAAGAGATACATATGATGATATATGATAGATCATCCCATGCACGTGTTTTTCGGGGAAAGTGTATTTCAGGATTCAACCCAGATTTCACATCGCAGACAATCAACTGGAAATTCGTTAACCTGAACGTGATTCATACCTTACATGAGTCGTCGTCGTCCCGTTTTCAGAAAAAAAATTCAGCAGCGAGTAGCCACATGTGACTGGCGTGACCTTTTAGCTTCGCTCTCAGGGTGTTTCTTCATGATCTTCCAGCGTTTCCCCCACCCTCAGGGGAGATAGAGATTTAGGAACAGAGAGATACTTAAACCCCCTCCCCCGCCCCCCCCCTCTTGACTGCGCCACAGCGTTGGAATATTCAAGAATACCTTTTAATATCCCCCTAGTCACCTAGCGAACGTTCTTTTACTAAGCCCAGTACGCTTATCAGTTAGTTCTATTACAAGAAACAAAGTTCAAGCGAAATATGCAAATGGACGTGGTCAGGAGAAGCCTTCTTTTGATATGATATGCAGAAACATCCAGAACTAATTATAAGTTCTAATATGGGGGATACCATTTGCTAAGAAATGTTATTCTATCGATTCGCCCCTCCTCTAAGTATACCTACTTCACTAATGGGGATAACTGAAAACATGACAATATATGGAAAGAAATAGCAAGAAATGGCTCATGAGGTTTAATAAAAGTAAGTGCAAAGTTCTCCACGTCGGTCGAAACAACGGTAGGTCTCTCCACACGTTCGGCGATGGATGAGGCAAACGGAGAGAGAGATTTAGGTGTTTCTATCGACGAGGACTTCAAGTTTTCCTCGCACGCGCAAGCGACGGTGGCCAAATGCAACAGGATTCTAGGTTACATTCGTCGTTCGGTTGCAAGTAGGACTTCGCGCGTTATTCTTCCGTTGTATGCGGCGCTGATAAGACCCCAGTTGGAATATTGCATCCAGTTTTGGAGGCCTACAAATAAGGGCGATTTGTTGACGCTCGAGGGAGTAAAGAGGAGGGCCACAAGAATGATTAAGGAGGTCAGGGGACTATCATACGAGAAGCGTTTAGAAGTGTTGGGCTGTACTCGCTCGAGCGAAGGTTAAGGAGGGGCGATCTCATCCAGGCTTTCCAGATAATTAAAGGAATAGATAATATCGAATTTGGTAGGATTTTCCAATTTGGTGACAGCAAGAGAGCCATAGGTAACCGACTTGAGTCGCGCAAACCGCAGGTGCGGCTCAAGTTGAGACAGGAATTCTTCACTCTCAGAGTGGTGAACTCGTGGAATGCGTTAGATGACGAAGTAGTGGCTGCCCCCTCTGTGACTATCTTTAAGAAGAAACTAGATGCTTTCATGGACAGGGAAAAAGGTGGGGGCAATATTGACGCTAGGTACTAGACAGTAAGCAACCAGGATACGCAAAAAAAAACAAAATAGAGAAGTGTTTAACTTTAAGAGTGTTTGGCATCTGGGTAATTCCACGTCAGATCGACCAATTTTTCCATTGTTTCTAGGTCGACCATCACCGATTTCGCTGGAATTTGGTGAGGTGTTAGCGATTGGTCCAAAAGTGGGAAATCCAAAATATTTCATTTTCTGACCAAAAGTGGGTCCGTAGCGGGGTCACAAAATGTTCACCTATTTTAGCTGGTCAAACTGACCTGCATCAGACTTTCTCCGTTCGACAATGACGAAAAATTACTTCCTAACAATATTTTTTAAAGTCTATATTCGACTCGAAATGGTGGTATTAATGCTAAATATAATTTTTCTGTATTTTTCTTATATTATGAATCTAAAATACTGTTTCCAGATCGAAAATTCGTATCATCCTCCCATTGTGGAGATAAGAAAAAAAAAATTTCTTAAAGGTTCAACTTCAGAAGGTGATGCACAAAACATCCAACTTGGAAGACCAGTGCCTGCAATCAATAGATCTCGTTAGGGTCTACGAATTCAATACCGAAACAGCGTGGAAAACGAACAGCACCCGTACTCTATCAATACAGGTGTTGATTCCATTCCACGGTGGAATTCTTTTGCTATTAAGTTTATATTTTATTTATTTATAGCCTCGTGCTTGTGTGTGAGACTGGGTATAATTTGTCTGAAAAATGAGTATGCCCAAAATAATGTTATTTTGGCACTTAAACAGAATTCAATGAGCCATTCAACGAATCATTTGAAAGGGTGTCCGTCGCAGAGTGATTAAATACCACTTTTACTCAAAGCTGAAAAGTTTTGAAAAGTTAGGTTAGGTTAGGCTTGGTTACGATCAAGTTGTTTAGCCTGAGCCAGAACCATACTTTCAAGAGTTTTGAGGGGAGGGAACTGCTGACTACCAGGAAAAAATCAATATAAATCCAAGTGAATTGCATTTCGTAAAATCGTGCAGTGTATCAGAGCATCACCAACTTTTATATCATCTAATATATATAGACGATCGCGACCGACTGACTGACTGACTGACAGACTGACTGACGCTAACTCTAACCATGTTCTAGAGAAGTTAGAAATTTGAAACTTGGTACACATGTACCTACTGGGATGTAGAGTTGAGAAAAAATCCGACTTTGGAGGTACATGCCCTAGGGGTAAACATTTTGGGGGAAGAAGTTTTTAAAGATATATATTGTGACCGATTAGGACGCCATCGGAGGCATGACTGGAGATGTTGGGCTCGGTGGTGTAGTGGTAACATACCTGACCGGCAAACAGCAGACCCGGACTCGATTCCCGCCCGTTCCTTGGCGTTCTTTCGCCTTCTTATTCCTTCCAAGTCGCGTTACTCATTCACCCTCCGTAACAGTATTTTTGCTTTTGTAAAACGGAGAGACATGGAGAGCTGAAACTTAGCATGGACATGCCTACCGAGAGGATGAGTTCAGGAAAAATGTAAAATTTAAGATCCATGCCCTGTGGGGTCATATTTTTAGCGGCCGACGTTTTCACATAATTTGTTTTTCCCCTGAGGTATTTAGCTGGTGTGGAAAGATGAAACTTGGTACATAACTACCTATCGGGATGCTGCGTGCAGAAAAATTCAGACTTTGGAAGTAAATGCCCCAGGGGCACACATTTCAAAGGGAGATGTTTTCAACTAATTCTTCTGCATCAGTTAAACTGATGAACATGGAAAGCTGAAACTTTCCGTGAATGTGACTATTGAAACAAAGATTTATAGAAAAATATTAGGTCTCGATACATCCCTTGGGGAATTTTTTTGAAGGACGATGTTTAAAAAAAAAATTTTGTCGTAGCGAATATGACAGAAAAGGAAAGGTGAAACTTGGCACACGTATAAATGACATATTAATATTATTCGGCTGAGGGAGCATTCCGCTTTAATGGTGCATCCCCTCCTGGCATAGCTTTTGGGTGCGTTGGCTTTTCCAAACATATTTTTTCACCAGCGAAAAGGACAAACGTATAATGTTGAAACTTTGTGGTCATGTAGTTCTCTGAGGATTGATTTCGGTAAAAAAAAAAATTGTGGTACTTTTCTGTTAAAACGCCTGAGGGCACATATATTGGAAAAGGCGTATTTTCTCGATCCAAGAAAACAGAGGGTGCTAGAAAGTTTAAACTTGCCGAAGAAGAACCTGCAAAAGAAGAAAAAATTATACTTTCTAATATATATAGACGATCGTGACTGACTGACTTGAGTAAAACGGAGAGACATGGAAAACTGAAACCTGACATGGACGTGCTAACAAGACGATGAGTTGAGGAAAAATGCAAAATTGTAGATCTATACCCGGGGGTGATATTTTTTGGGGCCGAAGTTTTCATGTTTTTTCTTTTTGTCCTGGCGTATTGAGCTAGTGTGGAAAGATGAAACTAGGTACAAAATACCTATAAGGATTTTGCTGGAAAATTCAGACTTTGGAAGTAAATTCCCTGGGGCACGCATTTCAAAGAGAGATGTTTTCAAATACTTTTTTTGAATCAGTTATACTGATGAACATGGAAACCTGAAATGTTGCACGAATATGACTACTGAGACAAGGAGTTAAATACAAATGTTAAGTCTCGATACATCCCCTCGGGAATTTTTTCGAGGTGCGATGTTTTGAACAAAAAAATTGTCATGGCGAATTGGACAGAAATGGAAAGGTGAAACTTGGGATACGTATAAGTCACATGATATTACTGAGCTGAGGGAAAGTACTTTAAATACGTGTTTGCCATTTCGCAAAAAATGAATGAATTAATCACTATTCAAGGTAATGGAGCACCGAAGGCGCCACCAGTTAAACATCTAGCGCTTTCAGTGCATGAGGTTCCTAAACTTAGTGGGGATCGGGGACATCACGACCCAGGCTCAGAAATTGGAACAGTTCAATAGGATACGTTTCCATTGCTCGTAAAAGGAATAGAGATGAACCCTTTTACTGCCAGACCTTGTGAAACACAACTACAAAATAATCTTTCTGTAAATAATTACAAAAATGGGGAATAACAGGAACTAGAAAGTGTCAGGATACTAATATACTGCATTACAATGTCATCTTTTAGTTTAAATTTGAGGTATTAATACATGTAACAGAAAACAATTTCGGAGGATCGGCTAACATCGGGTCAATTGGCTTCCTGCCGGTACAAGAGTTAACTTCACCGTCGCGTCAGGATTAAAACCATAGGGGCAGAAAAGGCACGCTGAATGATTCATTGTCCTCCCGCTTCACGGATTCCAAGTAATCGATGCTGAGGAAAAATTGAACTGCTTTTCTTTCCAGTTGTGACCGGGATTGACAGAAGTAAGCCTGCAGAGGAAACAACATGGATTTATCAAGCTGAGAGATTCGTTAAGGAAACGTTTCGTGATTGGGAAACTGGAGGAAGGACACTTTTGGTTCCATGCGTCGAAGACAAAAACGAATGGATTAAGATTGTCAAGGACGATCCAGGGAAAAAGGCCGAGAGGTCCATCATCCTGAGTCTATATGAGCTTGGAAAAAGCAAGAAGTTGCCGATGTTCATAACATATAACCGTAACTTTTCCCACCTCATCAAGATGAAGGATGTGGGCGGTGGCACGGAGGATCTTGTGACAGGGGAGCATGATATCGTCTTGATACATCGCGAGTTTGGGGTCGTCTTCATGCAAGTGAAGAACCTGTCTTCTAAATCGAAAGTGAAGGAAAATGTCCAGAAAGCCAAAAAGCAGCTAAAAAATGATGTTCTCAGCCTAAAAGCAACAGTGCAAGAGAGCGGGTCCGGGGACGTCAACGTGTCTCTCTGTGTATTAGCACTCGCAAATGTAAAGAGATCTCAGGTTGAAGCAAAATCTCTCAGTGACATGCCAGTACCCACCGTCTTTCTTTGCGAGGAGGACCTTGAGACGGCGGAGTCCATTGAACGATGGTGGAATGAACAAGTCCTTCACCAGCTGTCAAACTCCATCATTGATTCCAGGACGTATCTGAAACTTCTAGCAATGTAAGTTGCATCGGTGACACATTTACAAGAGAAAGATTGGTGAAAGAAACATTATCCAGCGGAAGAAGCGAACTCGCCTGTCTTTACAGATAATTTGTCGAGGAAATTTGAGAAAGGTCGCTGCTCATTTGTACTGGTACCAGTCGCAAGATGGAAGAGATATTAAAGATAAGGTAAGCAGGTAGGAAACTGGCGCCAGGCTAATGCATACGACTTTCCCCTGCTGGTGGCGCAATCTACTGCATTACGAAACAATGAAACACCATTTTAAAATTAATTATCTTCATCAGTCCTTCATCAATCTCTCTGGAATAGATCGATTTTTGAAAGGAGTTTCTCATACGTCCTTGGGCAATTTCTTAAAGTTGTGAACAGCAGCGTCTCCAACGCAAGGCCATTTCCATGAGAGAGAGAGAGGGGGGGAGAGAGTCTCCAAATTTACCACCAAGACCTCTGAACTATGCAACGACGATTTTTTTTTTTTACAGATATAGGGAATTGCGATGAAGATAGTTTCATTTTAGTATCCTTTCGTAGCCATACTGCAATAGGGTTTTACACCTGAAGCTTAATAACGGCACGTACTCGACAGTCTCAAAATCCAATTGAATCTGACAGTCAATCTGATTATGACGAGATATGTTCGGAAGAAGCACAAGTAGGAACGCACTTGAGCAGGTGCCAAGCGTGCTCAAAGGGAGCAACATACTCCAGGGTGTCAAACGCGATTCAAGTAATGAAGGGAGGCACCGTAAGTTGCAAGTGAGAAAGAGGGGATTCCAGGTTAAATGGTACAAAGGTACAATCCACTTTTTTTTTCTGATTCTTCGTAAATATTTCCAACGAAGGACCTGTAAACCTGGATTTCGCCTCATAATCAGGAAAATATTTTCTGCATCTCTTCGGAAAGCCCACTTCGCCCTCACTGCGGAATTTCCCTCTTTTTCTTAAAAAAAACCTCTAAGGGACATAAATCTGAATTCCGACGTTCAAGCGAATGACACTTTTCCTCGTTCGCGTCAGAAAAGCCTGTTTCGAATATTCGCCGAAATATCCTTCGTGATCATTCGGACCGTTTAGTTCATTCGCACCTTCAGGAGGCCACCCGATGCCTTTATATAATAACTCGAATGGATAGATGACTCCCACTAGCCGTTGGTTAGTCAACGCGAACGGAAACCCGATTCCAACAATGGATTGGAATTTTCTGGCAAATGGCGAGGAAAGCTCTGTTACTCGCTTTAGTCGGAGTGATCCATTCAGAGATTTTTTTCGGAACAACATGTTTGCTTTAAAAAAAAACGCGGTTTCTGCTATGAATCGGAATCCCCTTCTCCGCGTATTAGATTGATTAGATCCGATGCCTTAGTCAGAATTATTTTTTAAAGTGCAGTTGCTATTCCAATTTACGTATTGTCGTAAGAAAAACATATTGTGCACATTGCAGTTCTGGTCCTTCTTTGATCTGGTCCTACACAATCAAGTGAAATCGTTCAGGTGAAGGTCACTACTCCCAACAGAACGTGCAGAAGTGTAAACATTTGGAAATTCAGCAATTTAGGGGTTCAAGGTACTAGCGTATCAGACACCTGAAGAGAAAACACAATTTCTAACGCATGAACATCTGTCTATCCTCCAAACGTGAGTTCCCTCAACTGCTGGAAGAAAATTTTCAATGATATATAAAACCTCCAGGAAATGAACCCTACAATGCATAGTGCCACAGATTCGTCACAACTCCATTCTACGTCCCACCTGCTCAACTAATCCAGTTTCCATTTTTGAAAAAGTTTTTTTTTTTAACTGAGACAGGGTTAAATAGCCATGCACAAAATCCTAAATCTGTCACACAAACAGGTAGAAACATACTTTTTTCATCAATAAACAAAAGTTGAAGGTTTTTTTCTCCCTCGTAGTTCTCTTCTGCTGCACGAAGAATATTGTCCGATTTTTTTACAACTCTAAATAAATCATGAAGTTCAGGGTTGACATTCAGTTGGTCTTGGGGCATGTGCTCTCATTTGCGATGGCATTATGAAGTACCTAACTTCGAGAAGACCATTCCTACCGGTAGCCATTTGCCTACATTAAGAAGAGCCGACATTGAACGGATTAAATGGCTTCCCTTTATAGCGTTGCTAGCACTCTGGAGATTGCAAGGAATGAAGAGGATTTTCTCACGCATGATCCTCCCAAGCAGTCGCGGCAGAAATCTCTGACGAATGGGCACGAGAATGTGACCGAGACCAACGCTTTTCAGATGCGCTCGATTCTCATTTTTCATTTCTTAAGCGTTCTTTCTCCAAGAATTCAGGAGTGAAGAGAGAGTTCAAAGTCCTCCAACGTGATTATGAAAAAGTAATTCTGAAATTCGCTTTCAATGTCTCCGTGTATTATTTCTCATCTGATAGCATTTTCAATGGCGTATTTCCATGTTTTTCTGCATGTAAAACGGTGCGTCGGCACGATACCTGCTAAAGATTTTTAAATACATGCAGGATTTTTTTACGCATGGTGATTTTCTCACATTTGACGTATCTATTTCTGATTAACTATTTTCTCAAATTTTCCGAGATGAATATTCCTACCATTCCCAAAATGGAGCTCTTCGTAGAGTAAGAAACCCGCATTTTGATTTCCCTTAGATATATCGCCCCGGTGTACGCGACTCCCGCTTACACGGCCCGGATGACGACGCAAGATTTCAATTTCCTCACTGCAGATAAATTGGACATCTTGGTGAACGGACCCAAGGAATTCACCGTGAAAGGAGCGGCTGGAACGGGCAAGACCTGGCTCCTTCAGGAAAAAATTAGGAACATCGTGATGTCCTGGTTCTCTGATGGACCCATCCAGGATAAGGACGAGAAGATCCTTGTCGTCTGTTTTAATAAACATCTAGCCAACCATTTCTTTCGGACCCTTTCCTATCTCCTTCTCAAGTCTGCAATGGCAATGCTCAACAGATGGAGGAAGGAAATCGAGGAAGAGAACGAAAAACGGAAGGTTAGGCAGATAATTGTGAAAAACCTTGTCATCTGCTGCATGACCCCTTACGAGCAAAAAGTATGGGGCGGGGAGTTCTCGGGGACGAAAGGAACTGACAAAGCAGCATCCGTCCAGGCGAACGGAGAGGATAATGAAGAAATCTGCTCAGCGAATCAGAACTGGAGGATCCGGAATGCTACCTGGGAATTATTCGCATTCCATCGATTTTTTGAGAACTCGTTCGTCAGGCTCCCACGCCAGAAGATGGGGAGATGGCCGCTTAAGAATCGAATCGTCCGACGCCTCTTCCAATCTTTCGCTCCCGAACCTAACTCCATGAATTTCTTGGATGCGAGCCTCAAAATCATAGCGCTTGAGGAAGTGAACCATCCTCTCCAGCTAATTTCGAAAGGATCTGTGGGTAAATCAATGCTGGGAATGAGTTCTCGGTTATCTGAATGTCGTGACCTGGTGATGGACTTACCCCAAACGATGCAACATGTCGTACTTGCGGACGTGCAGAAGATACTAAAAACCCGGATGCCCCCTTTCCATCACATCTTCGTCGACGAAGCCGAAGACTTATGTCAGGGGTTCGAAGATCACTGGTTAACTTCATTTCGTTCCCTCCACAAAGGAGCTGGAGGATATTTCTGGCAGGCCTATGACCCTCTTTCCTTCACAAGCATGCCAGCTTCGTTGAAGAAGAATTTGGAAGGAGCACATTCCTTGCTTGCGGTCTTGAGGAACCCCGGATCCGTGTTAGAAACGTGGACCACGAAACTCTCATCAGAGCAAGACTTCAAATTATACCAAAGCGGCACCCGCGACCCCACATACAAAAGAGACGAAATCCTCTCGGGCCACGATATACAGGGCCCCAAGGTGGAAAATTTTCCCGTTTCCAGTTCCCATCTAGCTGAAAGGATCCTGGAAACTCTAAGAGACAAGTTCGGGAGTGGGACACACCCCGGCGACATCGTCATACTCTTCGCCTACAGAGGGGATTTCTTCTTCCACAAAGACCGGCTGAGGAAAGAACTGGAATCGAAGTTCGGTACTTCTCCCAGCAGCCCCCGCCTTCTTGTTGAGTACGCTAATTTCTTCAAGGGCATGGAAGCCCCCATCGTCTTCTTGATCACCAATCAAAGAGAGAAGGAAAGGGGACAATTCTACATCGGGGCATCCCGCAGCACTTCCTACCTCATTCAACTCGCCATGGAGGCCAGCGAACAAGAGGACGAGGCTGCAGAGGAGGCACACTTGCAGGAATTCGTTGCAAGCTTGCCGACTGATGCGTCTGAGGAATATAAGGAGAGTGCAAAAAGACGATGGGGTCACCTGAATTTCATCTCGTAGGCTGAATGTGTAAGAGTAGTTATTTTAAATATAAAGGAAAAGATTGCGTTGAGGCCTTTTTTTACTTAGCCCTCAAAAGGAAAGCAGACGTGAGAATCCAGACGAACGAAAAATTCCTTTTTAACAAAATATTGTTTCAAGCGAGATTCGTTTTTATCGTCTGAGAGACTTCGAAGGAAAATACCAACAAAAAAAAGACTCATAGACTCTTAGATCTCAAAGATTGCCATTTTTATTGTTTCGATGCATCAGTTCGTCATTATAATTAAAGTTAACTGGCTTTCATTAAGACTTCACGTGAGGGCTTCCGTCATGTTCCCCAGTGTTGCCGGATAAAGGGGTGGAGATATGTCGGATTCATGACTGCTTCCGCCTTAGACTCTATGTCTGGTTCTTCCATTGTGTATGAGAAATTACTGCACCGAACCCATGAGACGAGCTGAGAATGCAGCGTTGGTTACCCTATCGGTGTGGTATGATATGGAGATGTCGTGCACAGACATCCCTAAATTAGCAGGATGGCGCCAAACATTCATTTCAATCCGGAGCATTTCAATCTCTCCTTGGACCTCATCGAGATGGTTCGAGTATTTAGTATTGGCACCACGAGGAAGCCACCCTATACCTTTAGTTTCCAACCCGAATGATAGATTGCTCCCATTACCCTCTGACATCCCCTTAAATATGACACCGTGATGCTTCGAAAATCGTAATAGTTTTCATTCTCAAGAAGAAAGGTATTATTATGTGTACTTCCTATCGGATACAGGGGAAACGAACAGCATCACAGCTTGTTATTCCCGTCGGGAGAGGAACTGCTCTGAAACGATGGACGCTTTGCTTCACCAACATCATCTACAATACAATTTCTGACTGCCGGGCATCCAGCACTTCTTTGACCAAACCAAGTATAAAAGATGCAGGACCAGGCCCTTCTCAACTAACATCCTCTCTCTGAGAAGAGAGAGAAGCGAAAGTGGGTCGCGATCTTTACCGAAAGTGATTAAATGGATTTATTGAATTATCGCATTTTGAGTAGAACTTACAGCTTCTCCGTGATAAACATTCACCAAATACTCACTGATTAATAAGAGGAGCTCACGTAATGATAATGATTCCCATTTATAATGAAGTATTTCGAATGGAAAGGATCCGTTTTTGAATAATGAAGGAAATTAATGAAATCCCGAATGAGACGTAAAATGAAATCCGTGAAAGGAAACTCGATTCCGACTATGGAATGTAATTTTTCTGGAAAATCAGAGAAAAGCTCCATTACTCGCTTTGATCAGAAAATGGATTCTGAGAATTTTTTGGAACAGCATGTTTACGTTAAAAAATAAGAGACATAGCTTCTGCTATGAATCGGAATCGCTTTCTCTGCGCTTAAGACGAAAACCCTGTTTCCGATGTCTTAAGTCGGAATTATTTTTTACAGTGAAGTGTTATGGCAACCAATGAGATAGTGACCACTGGCCGGAGACCATTCTGGGTTGTATTTCTCTCTTACTTTCTCATCGAAAGTACCACAGATCGTAAATGTGGAACCATTCATATCTTATCACGCATCGCGGATATGGACATATGGAAGTTACGCAAGGTAAAGGAAAAAAAATCTCAATATACGAGGAGCGGGTGGAAACGACAAAACGTTTAATAAGAGATAGCCGCGAGAATCCCAAGTCTCACACCTAGGAAGATCGGATTTCAGGGCCGAAGTTGGACATGGATATCAAAGCGCTAGCGAATCCTCCAGCCTTCTTCAAATATGTAGAAATCGTGAGTCCCTTTCTCTCTCTGCCCCTTCCATTCCGAATGGCCGCGGAGAAGAATGCAGTTTGCTTCTGTTTACAGTTCTTAGGGCTGCTGGCGCTGGCATTCTACCGGGCTGCACTTGGGTCGCTGCAGTCACAGATGTTTTCCTGGGATCGAGCTTCCATAAAAAACGGATTGAACGAGGAATTCGTGACCCTTGGGACCCTGGTAGGGCTGTTCCTATCCACCTTCGTCTTCCCCTTCGCCCTCCTCTTCGGCCACAAATCTGGCTCAATGGTGAGTTTCGAGAGACATACTGTGAATGCGAAGTGGGACGGCCTTTGTCACCCTCTAGAATGATGATTAGCAGATGTCACTTTTACTCCTTTCATGGCGGAGGTGGAACCAGGTTGCATTCATTTTAAAAAATAATATTCTATTGTTGATTACTCTGCAATCCGTTCATTAGTTTGGAATCTGCGATAAGAAATACGAGGGCTGTCTCAGGACTCCTTGCGATACCTCATCAAAACCAAACCGCATGCTTTCTTGTTCTTTCACTGATGTCATCTCGAAAACCCCCCTCAAATCAGCTACAGTTTTTTCAATTGGTTGCATCTAATTCTAGTAAGAATATACGAGGTCTGACAATAAAATAACGAGACCGACAACACTGTGGCAACTCTGGGTTACTAGCGATTGCTGTAACCTCCCTGTGCATGTCTTAAGTCACTGCTGTAACAAACTTGTCGTGATACTTCTAGTGATTGCAGAGCAGTACCACTTTACCTAAAGTAGTGTTTACCTAAAGTACTTTACCTAAGTATTTACTTTACATAAAGTAGTTTGACAAGTGCCCCTAGGCACTTGTCAAAAAATGGGTGATAATATTATGAACAAAGAATCAACGTGAAATTTCTAATCAAACTCGGGAAAAAAAAACAACTGAAGTCTTCGAAGTGTTGAAACAAGTGTACGGAGATGAGGTTATGTCTAGAGCAAAATGTCTTTGAATGTTGTAAACGCTTTTCTGAAGGAAGGGAAAAAGTTGAGTTTCACAGACGACCTGGACGTTTGACAACTTCAACATCGGATGGAAATATGGAAAATGTGAGAACTTTGGCGCGAAGTGATCGTCATCTTATTGTCAGAATGATTGCCGAAGAACTGTGTATCAATAGACAGAGACAGTACGATTGATTTTAACGGAAAGTTCAACATTTCAAAGACTTCAGTTGGTTTTTTCCCGAGTTTGATTGGAAATTTCACGTTGATTCTTTGTTCGTAATATTATCGCCCATTTTTTTTATAAGTGCCCCTGACACTACCTTAGTGGTACAGTGGTACTGCTCTGGAATCACTAGAAGTATCACGAAAAGTTTGTTACAGCAGAGACTTAAGACATGCACAGACAGGTTATAGCAATCGCCATCAAGCCAGTGTTATACACGCATTACAGTGTTGTCAGTCTCGTTATTTATTTTCAGACCTCGTATGTTATATAATGAAGTTACATTTCCCTATCGGGCTGTCACCGCGTTGAGTCTGAAATCCTGTTTTGGCGTGCCTGTATTAAATTTCAGGAACGACCAGAAACGACATGATGAATGGTGAGTTCAGAGTTGAGTGAGAAAACTCACCATGCTATTGAATGGTGAGTTTTCATGCTCGGTTTTCCTGCTGATCGTTTCAAATACGAGAGATCATAGGGAAGTCCGTCGCTCTGGGACAATTTGATGTCCCGTTGCAACGAAGCCACCAATAGGGTACATGAAGTAGTAAGAAGGCTTTAACATTTATTCCACCCGTATAAAAAAAGCAAGACCCGAGCATTGAAATTTAGGCAGAGGCAGTCATGTATCCGATATTCCTCCTGCACGATATCCGTAGGGGAAGGGACTGGAGCCTGCGCGATAAGTGTAAATGAACGATGACTAATTTAATTTTTTAGAGAGAAATGGTGCATCGTAACAACAAAAATGGTACTTTTCCTGCTCTTCAGGTCAATATAATTTTTGGGGGGTGATGTCTTCCAAAACTCCCTTCGCTGGGACCACCTAGAGGGGATTTCTTGGAATGAATTTAGCATCTTCAAAAAACGAAACTTGGTGTTCTCTGCAACCCCACGGAGATGGAGCTTTAGAAGCTTTCCGGGTTTCGTTCCTCCAGATACTCTCACGCCTAGTAGATAACTCCGGGAAGGGGACAGACTGGGAGGAGGTTCTGTAAATATCTTGTAAAAAGCCGCCTTTCAGGACATCATCATAATCAAAGGTAAAGCGTTGTGAGAGATAGGGGTATCACAGATGGGAATGAATGCAGAAATCGAGTGAAAATGTTTGCATGATCATGATTGGGGTTAATTCTAATGGAGGTCCACAGCCTCAAGGGATGCAAAATGAGAGCCGAAGATCACGACTAATGTAAAATAATTTTTTTTTTCATGAATGCACGAAATCCCTGAGGAGGGACAGTTCACTGCACTTGTTGGACTGAGAAGAAAATGCAATTAGTTTAAGCTTCCGCCTGGGGTGTCCCGAGCGATTTTTCACAAAAAAAGGGAAACACATGAAATGAAGAGAATTCAGATAATTCTCTCATTCGACATCAAGACTTTGCAAGTACTGTATAGCGTGTTATACAGAAAGTTCCATTGTGGTTATTGCTCAAACATGAATACAAATGTTTTGCTGTAACCTTATTTAGTGTGTCTGATAATATCAGACTTTAACTATAAATTAATTTCCAGACTTTAAATTGCAACCTTAAGGTTGCGATTTCTGGAAAGATCATCGCAATGGGGTCTCTGAATGCGGTTGTGGGGAACTTCTCCTTCCAGATTCAACTGTTGCCGAAATCAACGTTGGACACAAAGGGTTTTGGATACGACACGAATATATTTTCATCAAATGGGGCATTTCTCTGTTCTTTACACTTTTCAAATTGTCTTAAATTCTTTGTCGCGTTGTTGGGACACTCCATTAAGGAATGCAGCCAGACGATACATTATTTTACATATGATCGTGGCAACGTTTTTTTGGAGCTTCTACACACACCAAAGGAATTATTCAATATAATCTATAAAAAAAATCTGAAGTGAGAGCCCTTAGACCAGAAAACAAGCATAATTTCAGAGTTTATGTAAACATTGGAAATAAATACGAAAGTTACAGCAAAAAGGCTCATGGAATATGACGCCCTTCGGATGAACACGGCGATAACATTGCAAAACCTTTTCTGCCCAAAGAACTCCAAGAACTCGTTTCAGGTTCAAATTTCGTTCCTGAAGAGCGGTTTCTCAACACAAATCAACATTCTTCAATAATGCAGACAACCCGTTCGCATACAACCACAATTGGAAAATTTTTCAGTTACTGGCGAGCAGCGTAGCCCTTATCGGTGTGAAGGAATTCCATTGAAAGCAAGGCCTTGATGGAATACCTTCGCACCGATAGGATTCCTTCACACCTTCCAAGGACAGAGCTTTGCGCGTACAAAGGGTCTTTCCGAGTCCTGCAACACAAAAGAAAGCTGTGAACAGTTCCTTCCGTTCCGTGCGCCGTTTCCTGTAACTTTTCACTGAATGAACCAATTTAAGCAGATGACACGGCCTGACACAGATATGGAGTTGCCTGTTTCATATATGCATATATGGGTCAACCAGAATCGGAGAAATGTCCTCTATAAAAAGGTTATTTTTTTCGAGCCATCCCGTCGTCATTCCGAGAAAAATCCAATGGCGATGTTCCCTACCTGGTGGCCGTGTGTTCGTGTGAGTTCCTTACAGTAAGTTTAATCATGTGACGCCTGCCATTATCTTGTAGCAGCGAGTTGCGTAAAGCGTGTCCGTCTGCGTTGCTACTTCGGTTCCATCCGTCATCAAGTCAAATACAATACGTGCAGGGTAAAAAAAATTTCGAGTCGGCCATGAGCCACCTCACCGCACTCAAGCCCTGTTTTGTTCAGAGCAATGCCTCTGTCACTTTTTTTCACTTTCATTCTGACAGTCCACAATCACCATAGCGTAGTCCGCATGCACGGCCTTAGCACTCGTCTGGGTGCCGGTAAACAATTAAAACTTCCATTTCCATTTGCTATTGATGGTTAGTCTAAATATCGAATGGAAACTGCATAGAGAGATTACTCCAAGTATTGAATACATACACATTTTCATTTCGTTTACTTTAAAGACGAAACAGGCAGAGAGAAGCCTCACCAAAGAAACTGGAGTATCCCGTAAAATTTAACATTTAAAATCGTTGATAGCCTTGCTTTGTTGGAACGAACTTGCATGAAATTTCGAAAAAAAGGCTAGAGAGAAAAGTCTATGCTCAGTGTAAGTTTCTACGGAAAGGTTTCTGTTGGAGCCGAAATATCAGTCAGAGTACATACAGCATTGCATTCGTAATACTCCGTACATTTTATTGATTTTGATGCAGAAAGAAACGAAGTGGAATCTTCAGGCGAAAATAAACTATGAAAGGGATTCATTTGA
Source organism: Darwinula stevensoni (assembly GCA_905338385.1). Classification (NCBI taxonomy): domain Eukaryota; kingdom Metazoa; phylum Arthropoda; class Ostracoda; order Podocopida; family Darwinulidae; genus Darwinula; species Darwinula stevensoni. The sequence goes on from CAJPEV010001643.1 coordinate 17,735, forward strand.
ATTTTCTTTTTTTTCCTTCAGGAGATTGTACATGGAGGTGTTTGTGGCCTTTTCTACCTGGTCACGGGAAGTTTGCTCCTCAAGGATAGGTCCAGCATCTATGGATTCCTCTCAACCAAGGGAACGCGAATGGTTAAGGCCTCAGGAGCCTTCTGCATCATCCTTGCAATCCTTTTTATCGCGGATGCTGTCTTCATTGCTCTCAAGAGGCGCAGTGCCAAGGAATGAGCCGAAGATTCTTCTAAGATCCCTTGATTCAAAGTATTTGCTGTACATTAGACATCTTTCTGCTTTATGAGACCCAAAAATTTTCAAAATTATCTTTACAAATTCCATGGCTTATAACTTTCTGAGCCTTCGTCACAGTGCAACGAAAGTGGTATCGAAACAAAGGTATAAACTTCAAGTTTTACTACCAGCAATTACCGCGACTTAATATGACTACCAGAAGTGACGTGGCTGATATCCCGGCGATACTCGATCTCATTCCATATAGTCGGTATCCTGAATCCTTGTGCACGCGCTAGACTGTCAAAGAGTCAAGGAATTATGGTTCATTCGATGAGTGTCAATGCTGATGGTGACAAACGAGACCAATAATGCTAACGAATGAACGAAGGGGAATTTTTGTGGAAAGTAACATTAATGCGTTCAACTTCTTCCCTTTCTACGACCTCTCCACCTCCTCAATAAAATATGGAGTCTCTCAGTCAACTCAGTTGGCAAGTCCTAATGTCTTTCATGGCGATCCTCGAGGGGTAGTAGGCAATGCCGCTGCACAAGGATTCAGGAGACGGACTATACCCGTTGCATTATGTCCGGTGAAACTCTGGCATTGGCCTCAGTGATCCTTTCCTTCAGTGCTGGCTTGTTTGATGGCAGTGGCGGCTGGCAGATCTCGTCCCTGATGATGCCCCAGAAGAAAATGTCCAGTGAAAACATCTTACAAGAAGTCTGCAGATATCACGCTGTTAGACTTTTTCTCGTGGCATTAAGAGGCTTTTTTAACGATTTTTTTCGCTGGATTTTGTTTGCGGTGTTTCATCAAGGACGAGGTCCGCCAGCCGCCACTGCCATAAAACATGCCAGAACTGAAGTAAAGGATTATTGAGGCCAATTCCAGAGTTTCGCCAGGCATACTGCAACGGGTATGTGATGAGATTGAGTATCGCCGGGATATCTGCCGCGTCATTACTGGTAGTCACATTCAATTGTGGCAATTGTTCGTAATAATACTTGAAGTATATATATTTGTTTCGATACCACTTTCGTTGCGCTGTGACGAAGGCTCATGAAGTTATATACAAAACTTTATCCTTTCGTTCGTCCGAATTTTACCGCTTTTTCCCCTAACCTTTACCTGAAGGGTCTTCTGACAGGTTGAGAGACTGGGGAAACCCAGTTTTTTTTTTTACCTCAGTTTCGCTGTCCCAATTTCACCTACGGGGAAACTTTTTGTAAGGGACGGAAGTTGTAAAGCCACTTCTGAATCACGCTGTATATATTTGACATATTCACATGAGCCATTCAACTATATTACATGAACCTAATGAAACAATTCATTGGCATAAATCAGTATATGCTGCTTAGCTTGTGCTTAGTTTTTCAAAAAGCGCGTCGACGCGGCTGGCACCGAGCGTCAGAAGTGACGCTTGGACGGTGCGACGTCCGCACGGCGATCGCGTATCGGACGTCACAGTGGAAGTGATTCATCGGCGCCCGCTCCACCTCCCTTCCGATCTCGGTGATGGACTTCTCGCCTGGATGGGTGATGGAGGCCGTACTTTACATATCTTGACCCATAAATTAACAGTACCTTGGGAATATATGAGACATAAAAAAAAAACAGATGAATACGCGGGAAAAGTGTCACATACGCGTTTCACCAGCGAGCGATAAGCCGAAGCTGAAAAAGCTCAGTTCTCAGATCTGGGCGAGAGTCATTCGAATTGTTGAGTTATTCGAATCGAGAGAGAGAAACGGCCCCAGCCCGCCTCGAAGGAAATCGTGAGTCTCTCCGCGTCCACGCACACTCGAAGCTGAGTGAATCACGATGCGAAATTTTTGCGAATCTCGAGTCGTGGACCCAGAACTATGGAAACGGTCCGGAGGCCCTGGGAGGACTTCCGGGAAGGCCAGGAGTCTACTGCGTTATAGTTGAGTCACTGGGAATATGGGCAGTAGAAGAAAAGAAATGAGAAATGAGTCATTTAGGGTCTCCCCGGTCTTTGTCGGCGGATTAACTCCTACCGTGAAAGATATGACATTGTGAAATTCTGACACAGATGCCACATGGGTCTTCCCTTCAAAGCTGAGCATATATACGAGGATCATTCGATAATTATTGGCAACACTGTAATTAATCAAAAAGTATTTATTGTAGAAACCTGAAATTTTACATGCCTTCGATATAATCTCCTGCCTTGTCGCAGACGCGCTGCCACACCTCTGGGAGACGTCTGACGCCGTTAGCAGCGTCACTTTTGGTGATATCCGCGACCGCCCGCACTATGAGCGTATACTTGCAAAAACAGACTGATGCATGTAGCGTGATTCACTCTTTCACACACAGGCTGTTTCCTGCCAACTCCAATATGGAGCGTTGCACTGCTGCAGTGTTGCCAATAATTATCGAATGATCCTCGTATTTTCTCGCAGTCTTCATGCGAGGCCTCATGCAAGCAGATTCATCATGTGGCTTCTCTGTGTTATTCCCGAGAGGCTTACCATTCCTGCTGACATTTAGCATTCCTGCTGTTCTTGTGAATAAAAACTGCGTGAGGCAACCCTGTTTTCCCAAGCTGGAGATCAGGTGAGGGGGCTGCCAATTAGCTGACATTTTACGACCTCTAATGAGGTGACCTGCCAAACTCGACATATTCCCAGTGACTCGACTATACGACTGAAAACCTCTTCTAAAGAACTGCATAAAAATTGCGACACTTCTGATTTCAGCCTACTCTCTTAATAAATGTATATACAAAGAGCATTTTTGCTTGTTAATAGGAGCATCAACTTTCTTCTTAAAGATAGTCAGAGAAGGGGCAGCCGCTACGCCATCCTCTAAAAAAAAAATAAAAAAATATATATTCAGGAAATTCCGACTAAGGCATCGGAAACGGGGTTTCCGTCTAATGGGCGGAAAAGGGGGGTCAGATTCATAGTGGAAACCATGCCTCCTATTTTTTTTTACATAAACATAAAGTTCCGAAATAAAACTTTGGAATCGATCCCTCCGACGAAAGCGAGTAATGGAGCTTTCCTTTCAGTTCCGGAAACGGGTTTCCGTTCGGGGAAGACATTTTCCGTCTCCTTCGGGTTTTCCTTAACTGCCTTCGTGATCCAAAACACGGCACCTTTCCATTAGAAACACTGAAAAATAAATGAGATATAATTGCCATTTCGTGACCTTTCATTATTAATCCGAAAGTATTTGGTGCATCCCTATCACGGAAGAGCTGTCAACACAATTCACTGACGCGATCATTGAAAGCCTCCCTGTAATCGCTTTCAGAAAGGACCGCGACGCGTTCTCGCCCCTCTCTCTTCTCAAATAAGTTTTTCGAGGAGAACGACCGAGTCCTGCGTCTTTTACATTTTAACTGTCTTTTACATTTTAACTGTCTTTTACATTTTAACTGTCTTTTACATTTTAACTGTCTTTTACATTTTAACTGTCTTTTACATTTTAACTGGTCCAAGAAGCGCGGGCCGCCGGGAACCAGGACAGTTGGACGATGTCGATGAAGCGTTCATCAGGTCTGAGCAGTTCCATTACCAACAGGAAGAAAAAGGTGCGATGCTTTTCCTTTCCCCCGTATCCGATGGGGAAATACACATAAAAATATCCTTCTTCTTGAGTATGAAAACTCTGCATTTTCCGAAGCATCACGATGTCATAATTAATGTGATATCGGAGGTTACTGGGAGTCATCTGCCATTCGGAACGTAAACTAGGGGGGGTCGGGTGGCTTCCCTACACTCTTCCGAAAATTCCGAGCGTTTGGGGAGTAAAAAGTGGACACACCGTGAGCTTTTCGAATTTACTCTCTTATTACTCACCAAATGCTCCATCATCGCTCGTATCGAAGTGAACACCTTCAAGTTCTTCTCCAGGCCACTAGATGGAGGTAAGGAAGTAAAAAGTGGGCACACCGTGAGCTTTTCGAATTTACTCTCTTATTACTCACCAAATGCTCCATCATCGCTCGTATCGAAGTGAACACCTTCAAGTTCTTCTCCAGGCCACTAGATGGAGGTAAGGGTCTCGCTTTTCGCAGAGCACACATAAGTTCCCTTCCCTCTTTCCCTAGAATCGTCACTCGCAGGATTGTTTAGTACCTTGTCGTATGTCTCGCCTAGTCTCATTATAGGAATCAATAAACACGGGCACTTCATCATTTGTTATCCGCATATTCAAGACATATTCACAGAGTCCAGGTCATAAACAAACTCATATTCCTATTGAGAACCCTTTTGGAACGCGTATGGTTTTATTCGCATAGAAGATCTAAAATAAACAGGGTCCGTGAATTTCAGTCAATCATATATCAATTGAATGAGATAAAAAGGGACTGATATTCTGGACACTCCACGGAACCTATAAAAGGTGGTTCACTCTCTGACATGTGCTGTAATCAGTACAATTAGAAATGCGTCAACGCCTGTGCGAACGCGACACAGTATAAATGAGAATTTTCGTATTTGCATGACACATGACACTGACCTATCACTTTCTGATGGGAACGTTTTTCCTCACGGAGGAGGAGAGCAATTTTACTCCTTTCCCAGAGTGAAAAGGGGGTGAAATTGGAGTTAGCTATTTTACTCTCTTTTTTGAGAAAAATCGCTCCCCTTTTTGCGGAAGGAAAACCCATCGGGGCCGGTCGCCTTGCCCGCCTTTAACTTCGCCATCATACTTTTTGATCCTCGGGGATGGAAATATCCGGTCGACTCCTCCAAAGTCGGTGTTGTATGATATTACTGCGCTAGATATCCACGTTGCTAATCATTACGTCGAGAAAAATGGAAATATTTCGTTGCTAGACTCTTAAAATTACGTACGTCATCGCCGTCAATTTGTTAAAATGTTAAATGTGTGAAATATATTACTGCGCTAGATATCCACGTTGCTAATCATTACGTCGAGAAAAATGGAAATATTTCGTTGCTAGACTCTTAAAATTACGTACGTCATCGCCGTCAATTTGTTAAAATGTTAAATGTGTGAAATGAAGATGCAGACTGCCGGCGAGCCCCCGCAGGTCCCCCGCCGGTCCCCCGCAGGTCCTCCGCCGGTCCCCCGCCGCATGTCCGCCTGCGATTCCATTGATGAGAAAGTAACTTCGCTCATCCTGACATTTTCCGAGTGCGTCGGATGGATGGAGTGAATGGGTCTCGGAAGCTGGCGATTGATTCTTGAGCTTCAGTTTCACTCCTGAAGGAAAGGATGAATAATTCAATTGAAGAGCTAATTTGCCTGAACTTTGTCAAGTCCTTCCCGTAGGGTGTAACCAAAAAAAAAAAATCGTTTGTGCAGTACAGAACGACCTAAGGCCCTAAGCCAAAGTAAAGCGGAAATGCATGAGTAGGGAAGTACCGCAAATTGCAAATGTGGAACCATTCATATCTTTTCGCGCATCGTGGATGTGGACATATGGAAATTATGCCGAGTAAAACAAACAAAAATCTCAGTATACGATGCGCGGGCGGAAACGACAAAGCGTACAAAAAGAGAGCCGCGAGAACATAAAGTCTCACACATCGAGAAAGAGCGGATTTCAGGGGTGAAAGTGAACATGGATGTGAAAGCGCTAGCGAAACCTCCAGCCTTCTTCAAATATGTAGAAATCGTGAGTCTCTCTCCCTCTCTGCCCCTTCCATTCTGAACGAACAAAAGAAAAACGATGGATGCGTCTTCTCACAGGTTTTGGGCCTGCTGGCACTCGGGCTCTACCGGGCTGCACTTGTGCCAGATTCCTACAATACTTCAAATTCCTACGGTGCTTCAAATTCCTACGGCGATTCAAATTCCTACGGCGATTCAAATTCCTATGCCACTCGAGCTTTCACTGTAAATCAGACGTACAACAGGTTGTTCGTGGTCATCGGGACTCTCACGGGGCTTTTCCTTTCCACCCTCGTCTTCCCCTTCGCTCTCCTCTTAGGCCACAATTCTGGCCCAATGGTGAGTCTCGGGGGACATACCGGGAATGCGAAGTGGGACGGTGAACCAGTGGGAGATCGCACTAGTTGTAAACTTGGAAAGTGAAAAAAATTACCCCCTTCGCCTTTATCCAAAATAATAAACGTTGTTTATATTAAAATATAACCTAAAATGGCACGTTAGGCGAGTATAGTATGGAATTTGTGATGAGAAACACGAGGGCTGTACCAGGACTCCTTGAGATGCCTCATTGTTTGGCTTTGCATACAAAAGAATAGCCAGAAGGTGACAGTAGACTTTTATAACGGAGTTTTGTCGTGGTCAAACAAGTTCACCAACGTAGACGAGGACTATCTTTATAGACAAAATAATTTTTCAATCAACTCCAAATTGGGGTGACGCCGCATCGCTCTTTCTGAGTCTCAAATTCTCCCAAGTTTTGAATTTCAGGAACGACCAGGCAATACGGAATACGGCACGGATGCGGGAACTATTGAGAACATAGTCTTGTTGCCTGGGACTATTCACTCGCATCTGACGCTGGAATACCTCGTATTTTCGAAGGACTTATTTTCAGAGTTCAACGGTCGAAAAACAAAGTATCTGAAGTGAGACCCCCGAGACCAGCAAACCAGGATAATTTCACGACTTTTATATATAAAAAATTGGCTAATTAATGCGAAAGTTGCAGTGAAAGACTCTTCGAATATAGCGTCGTTCGGATGAAGACGGCGATATCTACAGGAAAATTTTTCTGTCCGAGAACTCTTTCAAGGTTAAAATATTCCCGAAGAACGGTTTCTCCACGCAAATCAGCTTCGTCCAATAACCCAGACAGTTCCGCACCCATGCGCCTACAAATGGGAAAATGCTTCAGCTATCAGCGAGCTGCGCGGCCCTAACTGTTGCGAAGGAATTCCGTGAAGGCCTGGCCCTCGGTACACAGTTTCCTGCGTGCGATCGCGTCTTTTTCATTCCTGCGACGCGGAAGGAAGCTGCGAACGGTTCGTTCGTCCGCCGTTGCCTGCAACTTTCACTGAATGTCCCGGTTAGGGATTCATACGGACCGACACAGATATGGAGTTGCCGGGTTTCCTGGAATAGGAGAAATGTCCTCTTTAAAACGGTTCTTTTTTTTTTTGAGCCACCTCGCAGTCTCTCCCCAAAAAAAACATGGCGATGTTTTCCGACTAGCGGTCGTGTGACTTCCTCACAGAGTGTTGAATCAGGTGACGAATCAGCCGCCTGCCGTTATCTCGGAAATTTTAGCAGCCGGTTACGGAGAGCGTGTCCCTCCGCATTGCTCCTTCGGTTCCATCCGTCATCAAGTTAACATGCAACATCTGACTCAATCAAATAAAAAATCGCCAAATCTGATGGGCTGTGCCAAAAAACCTAATGAATCCGCTTAAACATATTTCGAGAAAGTATTGCGTGGAGGAGAGAGGACTGCGCCTAAGATCCCCGAACGGCACTAATTACTTGCAAATTCGAACCAATCAAGTTCTGGTGACGTCAGCAAGGGATGGTTGTTCTCGATGGGTATGGATGATGGTAATTGGTCAAATCTGGTGCAATCATGGTACACAAGGACCTCCATATATTTTCGACGTCTCTCCAAACGATATTCCAAGTTGTGATGAGAATAACGCTTGGAGATGTGATAAAGAAAAAAACAATTTCAAGTTTGTATGATCACTGGCGGATTCGATCAGTTTCCACCAACCAGTCAGCGTTTGATTGTGCCAGAGACGGTGGAATAATTATAATACGTTCATGGTGAATTTTTTTAAATTCCCCCAGAATTATATTTCAGGTATATCTGCTTTGCTTATTTTTCGCAATATTTGCACTTCTCACAATCGAACCTACACTGTTTCCATGAGCCTATCAAATGTCTTTTTGCAAAAGCGATACTGTGATTCCAGGCAAATTGCGTATTGAACATGGACGGGAGTCTATTAAAATTCAATTATTCTGGTTGGTCTGGCATTTTTTATTATTTTTATGAACCGATGTTATAATAAATTGTTATTCAATAAATAGCGGTGATAGGTGAAAATTTGTCAATGAACAATCAATAGGTATCAATAAGTAATAAAACGGTTTCAACGAATAAACAAATGGTAGGAATGAATAATTTATATGTACCCATTACTAGTCATTAATCATAAATGGATAAATAAGCATCAATGCAAAAAGTGCTAACTCCGGGTTCATGCAGGTTTTCATTTCGTTCACTTCCGAGAAGAACAAAACGGGAAGGGAGAGGCATCTCCGAAGAAACTTGAATCTCCCATTCATTCTCCTTTTTTTTTCTAAGAATCGCAGATACGTCTGCTTCGTTGGAACTAACTTACGTGACGTTAAAAAAATGTGAGGAAAAAATCAGTTCATGCTCAGTGCAAGTTTCTAAGGAAAGATTTATGTTGGAGTCGAAATATCAGTCAGGAGTAGGAAGAGTATTCCTTTCCTCATAAATTGTTGGTTTTCTTGATCTTGGTGCAAAAGAGATTACGTGGAAACCTTATGTGACTATCAACTATGAAAGTGATGTACTTTCATACTTTGGACAAATGGACTTTCCATATTTTCCCTTCAGGAGGTTGTACATGGAGGAGTTTCTGGCCTGTTCTACCTGGTCACGGGAAGTTTGCTCCTCAAGGATAGGTCCAGCATCTATGGATTCCTCCCAATGAAGGAAATGCGAATGGTCAAGGCCTCCGGATCCTTCTGCGTCATCCTCGGCATCCTTTTCATCGTGGATGCTGTCTTCAATGCTCTCAAGGGGCTCAGGGCCAAGGAATAAAGTCACATTTTTCAACAAGCATGTCGACACCACAAAATGAATTAGTTGATCGCACTCATGGATAAAATGAAGAAACTGTTTTTTATTATATAAAATTGTCCAAAATGAAAGAATCTCCAATAACTTTGTCAATGCCTGCATTCAAGCCTTTCCGTCAGCCACACATTTTAGATTTCCATTCATCCGCTGCAACACGTCGAGGATCCGTGGCATCGAGATTTCCTAGTAAGTTGCTAGCTGACACTCTATTAATATCCCCGCTGCCGGGGAGATTAATAGAGCGTCATTCTATCGCATTTCAGCTGACTGGACGAGTACAAAACACTGTTCATTTTCCGACTGGACAAGGAGCAATTCTCTACCGGCTTTGGACTAAAAACACATCTCTAGTTGCAAATAGAGATTGGCCTTTGAGAGGCTAGGGAGTAATTCATGCTCTGGATTTAGAAGTCTCAAACGTTAAGATTAAGCGAAGCTGTTTAACCCTACATGAAGAACTTCGGTTTCTAACACTTAGACAAAAACAAGTGATCTGGTACATGAAGCTATGTTTTGACTATCCTTGTAATATTTAATCGAAGTGAAAATCTTACCATTCCCACACTTGTCACTGCCGTGGTGGGCACGCGCGTCTCTTTTTCCGAGAACATGCTCCACTGATACGGGACAAGATAGAGACCTTACTGTTTTAAGAGCTTCTTTATTACGTAAACTTGACTACCCTAACCGTGAAATCCTATAGGGTCCTATACGATTTTCGAAGCCTAAAAATATTATGGGATTCCCATAGAATCCAATATGAAACCTATAAAAATCCTATACGATTTTTGTTTCAAAAAACCTCTTTTAGGATCCTATAGGATCTTTTCGTAAGGGTTAGCTCCTTACAAAGTTGCTAATGAGAAAAAGATCTAAGGAATATTGGGAAATCTAAAGTCCAGTGGTCCCCAAACATTCTGAGATGAGAGTGACACATATACCTTGGTCCACCTTGAATGGACCGCAAGGTACAAACCTGCAAATATGCGCAGTGTTCAAATCTCCGCTTCACTTGCAGGTCGAGCTCCTTAAAGCCGGGATGTCTCATTCTAAAATGCTTGGGAATAAAAAAATGCCTACATCTCCCTCATCTACAAACACTTGGACGCATTTCGATCAGCTCTTATTAACTCTCTTACTTTCCATTACCATTTCATTACCATTTCCATTACCATTCGTTGGCAGTGTAAATACATTTATCTTCGTATAATATGGATCCCCTAAATTTTAGGCACGTTCAGCAGGACGACACATGTATGCACAAACTTCGGAGTGTAAGTGCGTACTTCCTGCACTACTTGCATATCTTAACACCGATTGAAAAAGTTTTTGAGACATTGTTGTGGGCCGCACAAAATCATGAACTGAGCCGCAGTTTGAATACCACACCTCTAGGCTGTCCCGCACTGCCCCAAAAAGTAACAACTGCTGACTTCTACGCCGATGAACTCAATAAATTCTTCCTTCGCAGTGAAAAAGCTGATAATGACCCAACGCTGCCTGCATCCACCGAGGAGCTTCCACTTCTCTCTCAGCCCAATGTCATAAGAGGCTGAAAAACGATCTATCCAGTTGGCCATTCGGCCCACTGGATAGATCGTTTTTGTAACACTTGCCTTCGATCGACATCCATTTCACGTTTCATGAAGAGTCAAAAATCACCCTAATCCCTAAGAGTCCNGCATCGAGATTTCCTAGTAAGTTGCTAGCTGACACTCTATTAATATCCCCGCTGCCGGGGAGATTAATAGAGCGTCATTCTATCGCATTTCAGCTGACTGGACGAGTACAAAACACTGTTCATTTTCCGACTGGACAAGGAGCAATTCTCTACCGGCTTTGGACTAAAAACACATCTCTAGTTGCAAATAGAGATTGGCGAAACTCTCCGATCCCTCATTAAGTACGAGACCTAAATCTTCAGAGTTTGCAATTCTAATTCGCTTCGACAAATTGGGATGTACTTCTTGAAGCCAAAGATTGTGAATCTGTTTTTGTTCACTAGACGTACATGAAGCTATGTTTTGACTATCCTTGTAATATTTAATCGAAGTGAAAATCAATGGTAAGGGTGTGAACAGTGACGGCACCACCCGTGCGCGCAGAGAAAAAGGCTCTTGTACGAGGTGACTATGCCCTGTTCTATCTCTGGAATGACAAAATTCTCGAAGAAATAATGCATTTGAACGCTACCCTAACCGTAAAATCCTATAGGGTCCTATACGATTTTCGAAGCCTAAAAATATTATGGGATTCCCATAGAATCCAATATGAAACCTATAAAAATCCTATACGATTTTTATGTTTCAAAAAACCTCTTTTAGGATCCTATAGGATCTTTTCGTAAGGGTAAGCTCCTTACAAAGTTGCTAATGAGAAAAAGATCTAAGGAATATTGGGAAAGCTAAAGTCCAGTGGTCCCCAAACATTCTGAGATGAGAGTGACACAGATACCTTGGTCCACCTTGAATGGACCGCAAGGTACAAACTACGTTTATACGCGTCACAAGTTTAGAGGCGAAGTGAACGTCCAGCTCGAGGAATTTCGGCCCTACAGAGTAAGATTTTACGAACCCTTATTTTTTTACGGATGTAGAGGGAGTAGATGTTTGTGAACGACGCATTTCGATCAGCTCTTATTAACTCTCTTACTTTCCATTACCATTTCATTACCATTTCCATTACCATTCGCTGGCAGTGTAAATACATTTATCTTCGTAGAATATGGATCCCCTAAATTTTAGGCACGTTCAGCAGGACGACACATGTATGCACAAACTTCGGAGTGTAAGTGCGTACTTCCTGCACTACTTGCATATCTTAACACCGATTGAAAAAGTTTTTGAGACATTGTTGTGGGCCGCACAAAATCATGAACTGAGCCGCAGTTTGAATACCACACCTCTAGGCTGTCCCGCACTGCCCCAAAAAGTAACAACTGCTGACTTCTACGCCGATGAACTCAATAAATTCTTCCTTCGCAGTGAAAAAGCTGATAATGACCCAACGCTGCCTGCATCCACCGAGGAGCTTCCACTTCTCTCTCAGCCCAATGTCATAAGAGGCTGAAAAACGATCTATCCAGTTGGCCATTCGGCCCACTGGATAGATCGTTTTTGTAACACTTGCCTTCGATCGACATCCATTTCACGTTTCATGAAGAGTCAAAAATCACCCTAATCCCTAAGAGTCCAGTTATGGCGCATGAAGATCTTGGACTTATTGGCAGCCCCTGCCCGATTCTCAAAGGCTTTCAATACCATATCCTTTCATATCTTAAAGCAAAAGAATCGCCATGCTCTGATGAATGGCGATCCGCTTGCAAGCGAGCTAGATGGACGAACGATGGGCTTGCGGTCCTTCTCCACACCATTCTGGAAGGCATTGATCCTCGAAGGGCTCAGATGATGCAATGTTTCGTGCTTGCCTACAGCTAAATGTTTAACCCCGTGGACCGTCCGCATTCTCCTTGATAAATAAACGAAAAGAGGAAAATTCCATCCTGATTGTTATGCCTCGTCCATAGTTATCTAAAGGAGATCAGCCGATCAGTTTCACATGGTAAAAACATCTCACCATTGCCATGTCAGACAGGCGTCCGACAAATGGAGTTCTATCCAAATGGAGTTCTATCCGGCTTCCTCTTCGCTCGAATAACAACTACTCTACGTTCCTCCGAAGAGAATGTAAAAATTAGGGTTGGGCTTGATAAGAAAAAAGTTGGCAAGAAAAAAACAAGGTCTTGTCAAGATGACAACGATGTGGAGCCCTGCTTGGGCTGATTTTCCGTTACCAGACCCGATAGGCCCGATTCAAGTCATGGGCCCGCACTCGACCAGAAACCCTAATTCCAACCCAATTTCACCGCTCGACCCAACCCGACACGAGCAAAAATTAAACGACCCGGAGTTTCCATGGATTCAGACCGGAAGAATGATAAAAATTTTAATCTTAAAATCGACCCTACCTGACCCGACCGGAAGAAGGATCTTGAAAAATTCGATCCTGGTACGGTACGGCCGCCGGCAGGGTCTGGCCGGGTCTGGCCAGGTCTGGCCGGGTCTGGCCGGTTTAAGAGAGACAGAAATGCTTCAAATCCTCACCGCCAAACTGACAGCGAATGACTTGAAGATCACTCCGGTTCAGGAAGCAAGATATCCTGGTGTCATCGTCGACGATAAGCTGAGCTTTCGATCTCAAGCAGGAATTCCATGTAAGAGGGCATTCTTCAGGTCATTCTTTGCATTGTAACTTATCCGATCCACCACTGGAAGCCTTGACCCGATTCGTGACTTCATGGATGCTTCCATCTTTCCTGCTTTGCTTCACGGACTTCCAATCTATGGGGGAATTCTATCGAAGGAAGCATGCGGTCTCGTATCTAGGACACTCGAACGCCTGGCTACGGTATCTGAAGGACCTGCTTCCTAGTACAAGCAGAAAGTACTAAGCCGGATGGAACTCACGAGAGACACACTCCATGTAAACCTAAAGAGCGATCTGTCTCAAATTCATCATACTATGGCAGATACTCCGCATCGGTGGTGGGGTCCAAACTCGAAAACTGTTTATGTACCCAAAAGTGAGAACCACCAAATCCAGCTTACTCATGAGGAGGATGAGAAGCAGCATCCTGTAGAACTGTGACAACGTTTTATTTTGCTTTGTTTTGTGTTCGTGCTGACGAGCCAAATCAAGGCTAATAAAGGGTCGTTTCATTTCAATGTCATGACACGAAGGCCACAGGAAGAGCAACGAAACGTCGCTTGGGATGATGTCAGATACGGAAAAACTGAGGACCGTGCATGCTCCCATCGGCAAGGTTTCGCCCTGCCTCTGCGCATTCCCGAATGCGTCGGCGATGAGACCGAGAAGCGAATGGGACTAGGGAGGCCGCGGCTGCTCTTCGAGTTGCTCGTTCGCAGTTGTTGGAAGGCGTGTGAGATCGAAGTACATTCAGTAAATGAAGATGAAAAGGTTCATAGAGGGAAGCTGGAATCAGGAAGATGGTTTTATCTTATCTCCCTTTTACCTACTCATGGGAAGTACCATGAGTCCCAAACGTTAAACAAATAGTACCTTATCGAATATCACCGGTGAAGAAAAAATGAAAGCTACTGCGGATAAACACAAAAGCATTCTTGATATACGAGGTGTGGCTATTACGTTTCCAGACTGGTTTTATTGCTGAACTTTGAGAGAGCGGAGGGGAGTGGGGCTATGACAGTAACATGGAGCCTTAGCTAATAACTTGGCGAATTTCAGAGTGGTCTGACCAGTGCGCTGCGAGCTGCGGGTCCTTTAAGGTAGACCGTATTTGTTTGCGCTGGCGGATTTGAAATGGAGCGTAATCTCGAGCAGAGAATTAACGTCAAATTTTGTGTTAAACTGGGGAAATTCTCAACTGAAACGCTCGAAATGTTAAGAAAATATTATGGCGATCATTTCATGTCAAGAGCGCAATTTTGTGCGGCATAAAAGGTTTAAAGAGGGAAGAGATGACGTCAATGACGACCTATCGCCTATGTGGATCGCCTATCACCAAAGGAACACCTGAAAATGTCTCAAAAGTTCCGGATTCGGTGCGTTCAGGTAGACGGTTGGCAATTAGAGTGATAGCTGAAGAGTTGAATTTAGAAAAATAAACTGTTTGAGGGATTTTGAGTGAGAGAAAGGTGAGAGCGAGACGCGACCTATTCCGAAAGCGATTAAACGGAGGCACTGAATGTCGTTAGGGAATCGCGTTAATTAATGGAATGTACGGCTTCTCCGCGATAAGGATGCACTGAATGCTCACGGATTAAAAAGGGGACTCAAAAAAATGAAATCCCATTTATCACGCAATATTTCGAATGGAAATGAGCCGTTTTTGAATAAAGAAAGGAATTAAGGAAAACTTGAATATGACTGAAAATTAGTTCCGTGAACGGAAACCCGATTCCAATTATGAAATGGAATTTTCCGGAAAATGAGAAGAAAGCTCCATTATTCGCTTGGTCGAAGGGGCGGATTTCGAGGCTTTTCGGAACAACATGTTAACGTTAAAAAATGGGAGACATGGTTGCCGCTATGAATCACAATACCCTACTCCGCGCATTAGACGGAAATCCTGTTTCCGATGCCTAAGTGGAAATAATTTTTTTTTAGTGCTCTTGTCAGTCCCTCTCGACGCAAGAAACGATCTCTCCCCCCGACGGAAGCGCTGTGACGCGTCGCATCCCTCTCATCGAGTTAGCGGGTGTCTCAACAGTCGCGCGGCAATTCGGCTTTGAGAAGTCAACCGAACGGTTCGGAGCAAAGACACAATGGCTACAGAAAAGGCAAATGTAACTCCACGGAGCCCGATTTTTTATTTGGTGACTCGCCCTACGAAATGCTCTCAGAGGCAACTCGGCGATTCTTCAATTCGCTAACACTTGTTGTATGAATGAATCTGTCGTTTTAGTAATTTTCCCCTTACATCGATGCCCCACAAGTTGGGGGTATTCCCGCCCCTGCAAACACGAAGCAGAGACCCAGATTCGAAGAAGATCATGGTGCAGAGAGCGTTTAGTGAAGCTGAAAACATTGGCCATTCCTTCAAGAAGCATCCATCTCGAACGATCGCCTCGGCCTGGCAGCAGTGGAGTGCAGAGGAAAGTGCATCATCGCATCCATCTCCACAAATGGAGAAGAATCCTTCCTCTTCATCAACAGTCGCGCGGCAATTCGGCTTTGAGAAGTCAACCGAACGGTTCGGAGCAAAGACACAATGGCTACAGAAAAGGCAAATGTAACTCCACGGAGCCCGATTTTTTATTTGGTGACTCGCCCTACAAAATGCTCTCAGAGGCAACTCGGCGATTCTTCAATTCGCTAACACTTGTTGTATGAATGAATCTGTCGTTTTAGTAATTTTCCCCTTACATCGATGCCCCACAAGTTGGGAGTGTTCCCGCCCCTGCAAACACGAAGCAGAGACCCAGATTCGAAGAAGATCATGGTGCAGAGAGCGTTGAGTGAAGCTGAAAACATTGGCCATTCCTTCAAGAAGCATCCATCTCGAACGATCGCCTCGGCCTGGCAGCAGTGGAGTGCAGAGGAAAGTGCATCATCGCATTCATCTCCACAAATGGAGAAGAATCCTTCCTCTTCCCTCGGATAACAACTAGGGGGAGCGGTACCAGTTCGCGAGCAGGGATCCAGTTAGCGAACGAGGGTCATGAAATGCGATTTCGTCTTTTGTTTCTCGAGTTACACGCTCCAGCTTTTGGTATCTGCAGAAAATGGATTGATTGATTAATTAATGCTTGGGATGGAGAGTGAAACTAGAGTAACAAAAGACCAAATTTGGATATGATGCCTGAAACGGAGAAACTGACGGTCGGCGCAGCCGTTCCCCCTATGCTCTCATCCGCAAGGCTTTGCCCTGGCTCTATGCATCCCGAATGCGTCGGGGATGAGACCAGAACGGTTCAAAGAAGGAAAATCCCACCATTATTTTCCGCGAGGAAGACGTCCAATCCAGAGCTGGAATCTGGAACTCGGTTTTATCTTATCTCCCCTCTACCCACTCTAATGAAGTACCATGAATCTCACACGTCGTACAAATCATATCTTATCGCGCGTCATTACTAAATAAAGAATGGAAGATGCTAACGACAAAAAATTAAGAATATGAGGAGCAGGCAGGAACGATAAACCCACAATAGGGGACGAGAATCCCAAGTCACGCGCATCAAAGAAGAGAGGTTTTTAGGGGTGAGGGTGGACATGGATGCCAAAGCGCTAGCGAAACCTCCAGCCGTCTTCAAATATGGAGAAATCGTGAGTCTCTCTCTCTGTCATCTCCGTTCCGAACAGTCACAAGAAAGAATGCAGGATGCGTCTGTCTCCAGATATTCGGGTTGCTGGCGCTTTCACTCTTCCGGGCTGGCTATGAGTCATTCTACTCACAGCTGCCATTCGGTCGAGCTTCACCTTTAGTGGAGGAGTTGAACAAGAATTTGGTAATCCACGGGACCCTGGTTGGGCTGTTCCTCTCCACCCTCATCTTCCCTTTCGCCCTCCTCTTTGGCCACAAGACCGGCTCTATGGTGAGTCCCGTGCGACGTCCAAGAGAGATCTTGGTCAGCCTCAAGCGGGATCATGGATGTCCCTTTCATTTGCTCCCAGGGCGGGATGAAAGGAAGCTTAAGGGCTACTTTTAACATTTCATAACGTGGATGACCATTCAATCCATTCAATAACCTGTTTCGTAGGAGTTCTGTTTCAGGACTCCTTGCGGTACTCCATTGTAAACCAAAATTTTATTTTTCATTCCCGTACTTTTCCATCGTTCCTTCCTGATCCAGTCTTCTCAAAATGCTCACTCCGAGCAACTACGCAATGTTCAAATACATAGTTGCATCTGCTTCTGGTAGTCATAACTGCTTTATTGTTAAGTTATAACTACCAATTAGGCCAAGGCCACCGGCACATCTTTATAAATCCCAAATCCCGTTTAAACACTCCAGTTTATAATTCGGAAACAGAGTTTCCGTCTAATGCACGCAGAAGGGGATTCCGATTCATAGCGGATACCACGTCTCCTATTTCTTAGCGTAAATATGCTGTTTCGGAAAAAAAAACTTCTGAATCGATCCCTCCGACTAAAGCGAGTAATTGAGCTTTCCTCCCATTTTCCGGAAAATTCCAATCCACAGTCGGAATCGGTTTTCGTTCACTGAAGTAAATTTCCGTCTCATTCGGGTTTTTCTTAATAGCCTCCATTTTTCAAAAGACTTTTTTTTTCCATTCGAAATACTGCATGATTAATGGGATTCCATTGTCTTTACGCGACCTTCCCTTATTAATACGTGAGTATTTGGTGCACTCCATTTCACGGCGAAGCTGTAAGTCCTATTCACTGTCGCGATTATTCAGTACCTCCTTCAAATCATTTTCGGAAAAGACCGTAACCCATTCTCGCCCCTTTCTCTTCTCAAAGAGAGTTAGGGGAGAGGGACCGAATCCTGCATCCTTTATATTTTGATTAGTCGAAGAAGTGCCGGCCGCCATCAGCCAGGAAATGTAGATGATGTCGGTTCAGCAGAGTGTCCTGAGTTTTTCAGAGCAGTTTCTCTCCCGGCAGGAAGAAGAAGCTGTCATGCTCTTCATTTTCCTCATATCCGATAGGAAAATAAACATGAATACCTTTCCTCTTGAGCAGGGGTTCTTAACCTGCGGTCCATGGACCCCCAGGGGGTCCGTGGAAAATCTAATATATATAGACGATCGTGACTGAATGACTCACTGACGCTTATTCTAACCATGTTCTAGAAAGGTTAGAAATCAGAAACTTGGTACACATGTACCTTTCGGGTTGCAGAGTTCAGAAAAATTCCGATTTTGGAGGTACACATTTTGGAGGGAAAAGTTTTTCTTAAATATATATTGTGACGGATGAGGATGGCATTCAGAGAGTCAACTGGATGTCCCGGGTTCGATGGTGGTGTGAAATTAGAACTGGGGTACGAGAGAAGTTGAAAACAATAGGTGCCAATTATCATGCAATAAATCTCAATAAATAAATAGGAAGCAGGCAGGGGGAACTTCCCTTGGGTAACCGGATTCCCCCTTTCAAACTTCAAATTTTTATTTTCCTGCAAACACTGAAAGCCTGCTTCGTCGGCACGAACTTGCAAGATATTCCATGAACAAAACTGCATCTGTCGATCTTGATGCCGCGAAAACTGATCATCCGGCTCCTCGTTCCTTTCAGGAGCTCATCCACGGAGGAGTCAGCGCCCTGTTCTACCTCGCCTCGGGCGCTCTGCTCTTCAAGGATTTTACTCAAGGCAACGCTGAGTCCAAGATCAAGTTCCATAAGATGATGATCGCCTCGGGAGCCTTCTGCATCATCCTCGCTCTCGTATTCATCGCGGACGTCGTCTTCGTCGCCCTCAAGTGGCGCAGGGCCAGCGATTGAGGATTCCTCTCAGGACACTCGAGTCAAAATGCTCAGCAATTTATTCGTTCCGCATTTTCTGTTTTTATGCAAAATTACATCCATTCGACTTGATCATATTAATAAAAAGATTCGGTGGCATGCATGAACATATGTGACGAATACGCTTCATTTTTCACCAAGCGCCTGAGGAGAGAACGGCGCGACGTCTGACGAAATGGACGCCATAGTGGAGAGGAATCTTCAGCGCCCTATCCACCTCCCTCCCTCTCTCAGTGATAGCCTTCTCGCTCAGATAGGTGAACCTAACTTTTTTGAGTACTTAATTCGAATGACTAATTTTGAAATATGAGTGCTATAGTTCTTTTTTTTCTGAAATAAGGACAAACTTGCTATTATAGTATGGGAATAAATAAGTATCACGGGTATGAAAGTGCTACACTATCAAAAATAATGGTTCGGACAAGAACCCTCAGCTGTGTGTACGCTTTTAGAGCGGTTTTTGATGATCGAGAAACCATTTGGAATATTTTTTAGTTCAGTTTTATCTACACGCCAAGTTTCACAACGTTGCGTCTATCGGTTTCTTTTGGGCAGTCGTTTGAACAGGTGAAATAACTTTTGAAACGTCCTGTATATTTACGCCTCGCACGCACCAACCGTGAAAACGCCTACTTCTGCAAACAAGGATATCTTCCTGTTCGCAAACAAAAATCCCGGAATGCTCACTATCGTGATCGTCACCCTTCCTGTGCCGAACTCGACAGGATCTCACTATAGGCCTCACGGGGAAACGCGAGGACGCTTAAGGCCCTGTTACACTAGACGAGTACTCGTTAGGGCCACTCGCTGAGTGTAACACCCCACTCACAACGAGTCTGAAAGATTTCTAACTTCAGGCGAGTACTCGCTAGCAAGAACCAATGAAAAGGCAACCTCGAGGCAAGATGGAGCCTCACTCCTCCCATTGCAGAAGCTAAAAAGGACAACGTGAAGCGTCTGGTATGAGTTCGGGATGCATCTACATCAGTTGCCGTTCAACGCCAGTGTCTCTGCTGCCCTCATTGGGGTATGGTATGTTATCATGAAAAGTGGGAGACACAACAGACGAGTTTGGACGATGCTCTGGCTCTTCATTCTTAGAAAAGTGAATGATATTCGAGAAAGGGAGCGAAACTGGATTTAGCGGTTTTACTCCCTAAACACGAGGGAGTGTAATCGATAACTACTCCTTAATGAGAGCAAAATCCATATCTTTTTATGAGAAAAGATACGCGAAACGTATGAGAGAGCACTTTTCAAGATAGTAGAAAAAGTTAGTGGTTGTTCTCTGGACTGATGAGAACTTCAACTTTCGGCGGCAGCCACCATCTTTCAATATCTCATATTTATCGACATCTGTACAAAGATGCTCCAAAAAGCAGATTCCCCATTCGTGGAATAGATGGCTGGCAGTTTGAAGCGAGTGAATGGCGAGTACTCGCTTAATGTAACAGGGCCTTTAGGATGACCAAACACATCGACATCGACCCGACACATCGACATCATGAACTGCAGTTGCTCCACGGAACCAGCGTCGAGGTTCCAGGGTTGGCTGGGGATGTCGGTTTCTCGTTACGTTATGGTAATCAAGCCCTTCCCCTGAGTTTTCCCCCGGTTCCTTATCCAGTTGGCAGTTGAGACTATTGCGAGAGGGGCTCTTCGTCATTCGAATCGTGAAGAAGTGAGAAGGTACGCGGCTTGTCTTCGCCGACTCGCTTATGTCGACGTCTACGCATTTTCATCGAACTCCTGTCACTCCTCTTCGAGGACGTCGTGGAACTCCGGACTTCCTCGGCGAACGAACTTCTCATGCAGTCACGAGGATCTGCCCGTCCCGACTCCGATGCTTTCTCTCAGGCTCCTGCATGCTGCAGCGCCGATTCGAACCCCTCGTCAATGAGGCGATGGCCTTTCCTCTCGGAAGGCGGAAAGCCTCGTGACTTTTCGTCTTCCAGCGACGAACTCAATCGGATCTCCGAAATGTGCGTCAAAAATCTTGATGGCGTCAATAATAATTCGATTATTATTCGAAATTGCCAAGTGAAAGAGTTGAGCAGGAGGCAAGGCATGTGGCATTTTCTCGAGCAAACGATGCTTCCACTTCCGAAATGAGATGACGCTGCTGCAGGCAGGGTGCTGGGATGCGTCGCGAAAGATTCCAGCACCTTCCGTCGTGATTTTCCACACCGATATATCTAAATCTATAGCATGCCGGGAAAGGGGGTAAAAAAAAAAAGTTGCTTATAATCTAATATTACAATTGAAAGAGGCCAAAAGTTGCGGTGGCTATCACCCCTAACGTGACCAACGATGCTCTGTCATTCAAGGCTCTAGACCAGGCCATAACAATTTGGTATACTTTTAATCTACCTCATTTGATGTTCCCCATGCCCTCCCTGCTTTTGTCGAGTCCCCTCATCTCTCTCGCTTTGCCCGTACCGCTTCCGACGGCGCACCGAAAGGCACCGAAAGGAGGCTTGCCACAGGAGTCCTCCTCCTGGTCCTTCCCGTGACCTAATGGACACGCGCAATGTTAACGCGCACGCGCGAGGCAAGGGACCCAAGCTGCCGATCGTCATGCATGTGCATCCAATGGACGCGCATCCCTAATGTATATAGCGTAGGAGAAACGTACCGTTTCGGCTTTGTCCATAGAATGCATCTTGAAGTTTAATGGTTCCTATTCCTTTTTTACGAACCTTCTGGTAGAAGAAAATTCCACCTCTTCATTTTTCTCTTTGAGAGCATCTGGAGGAACGAAACAGGGGATGCTCTCTGAACTCAGAATCACTTCGGCAAACCTCCGTCTCCCCGGGATTGCGGACGGAATCTCAATTTTAGAAGACATTCAAATTTCATTCCGTTATTCCTCCCTGGGTAATTCCAACATGGGAGGGGGAGGGGAGGAGATAACGAAAAGAAAGATACAGACTGTGTAAAATGCGATATGAGCCCTTTCCGTTATTTGCTATTCTTTATTTCTGTGTGGAAAAACAGTTTATTTTTAGGTTTTTCGATCAGGGCTCCGACTGCGATCCCCACGATTGCCAGATACATTGATTGTGCAGTCTTCGAGACTGTCTCGGCGTGTCGTCATGGGGGGAAAACCGTTGAGAAATGGTTTTCGCCGGGAGAAGCATCCACTGGTCACAATGCGGTGGACTCACTGCAATTTCTCTTAATTTGTAACCGATTAGGCAAAGCAGAGAAGGCAAAGTTGCTGTTCAAATGTGCAAATAAAGGACCAATAAATGCTGTGCAAATAAAGGACCAATAAATGCTGTGCAAATAAAGGACCAAAGGAAAGAAAAGAAACGAAATTAGATAGAATCATGGAAACGCTATTAATCCAAAATCATGGCAGCCGGGGACTCGACGAGAAGTCCATGTCATCGTGGGACGCAGAGAAACTCATGGCTTCCTTCGCCAAATTCAGTAATGTCGTTGTCTCGCAACGAAATGTAGAAAGTGGAATACTTCACACAAATAAAAATAGACAAGCGGCCTGCGGCCGCTACGCTGGCCGTCTTATAGGTGTAAATTTGAATAATCTATTATGAGCATAACATCTCCTTGACGATCCTCTGTTCATCGTATTACCCATTTGGAATTGAACCGCTTCATTACATGTATACACTCATAGCTTACAGTACACAGAGAGATTCTGTTCCTAAACACCATCATCATGATATTCTAGCTGATTGCCACAATCGTTCATTGTGAACGGTTTAGCACGTTTTCATGAGACTCAAGACGAATTTGCTGATTTCGTCTTCCTATCACATTCAATATTCGTGCATCACATCAGCTCATGGGCAATTAGCGTTAGCATATGGTACAGACACCAATGATTCTGAAACAGTACGGATCACTTCCAAGAACTTGTTCGACGGCATACAGGGAAGTTAGTGCATGTGCGGCACAATACTAGCGTATAATACCTGAAAATGACTTGCCAACTTAGTACCACTGAGTACCTTCAAAGCCTCAGGGCGAAGTACGAGTTATAGCAGGAGCATTTTTCCGTTTTGCAAGCAATGTGAAACAAATGCCCCCTCCCTACAGCAAAATGTACAGCCTGACAGTGCTCGCTGTGACAAACGACTGAAAGTATCGAGATGACAGGAAGAGGCATGACAAAATGTTACGTGGTGTAATGGTAGCACATGCAATGTAGCAATGCTTGCCTGACCGGCAAGTAGGAAGTCCGGGTTCAATTCCCGGTCACCCCCCGGCTTCCGACACCTGAGTGCTGCGTTCCTTGCATCAAGTTGCTCAGCATTGGCTCTCATATTCCGGAGCTAAGCATTCGCTGTGTCTGAGCGGCCATACGCTCCCTACGCATATCTGGTTTCTGTTCATAACTGATTCTAGCCATTACGGCCAGCACCGATTTAGGCTCTTCGCACCGCAATTGCAGTGGCAAACGTTGTTTCCACGGCAGCAGCAACTGTCTTTTACCAGCAACAAATGCCTCATCGCCGTCCTGTGGGACCTTCTTCAACATTTCTTCTTCGCGTTCAACCTCACCTCGCAAAAATTGCTTCCATTTTGATAGGAGGTGCACCTCGTTTGCGCGACGTATGAAGCAGAGACTATTTTGACTTCATCAACCTTGAGAACTCAAATCGGCCATAACATGAAACGCAAACAGAAAAATATTGCATGAAAGCGATGTCCCGAACCGCCACGCCTGACCTAACAGAAAAAAATAACAATAAAACGTGACATGCATTCAGTTATTACCACCCTTTGATTGACACAGCTAAGTATGAAGCCTATGGCTCAGAATGATATAGCTCGATGGACCTGGCGCTAAAAGCGTTGGATGGTCAAACATATGGCCTAGAATAACATAGCCTGAAGGACCTGGCACTTTGAGAGGTGGATGGCCTAGCATTTAGCCTGAAGTGACAGTCTTGTAGGCCTCGCGCGCTGGGGTGACAACCACCACCACCACCACAATTCTCGGGCTTTTCAAATTAAAGTATTAGATGGCCGGGAAAGGCGTCGCCTTGTAGGCTTTAGGCCGTGGATGGCCTGGCCTATGATCCAGAATGGGATTGTCATCGTAGGCCTGCGCGTTGGGTGTGACAGCAACACCACCGCAACTTGTGACCTATTCGAATTAAAGTATTAGAAAATTACAGGGGATAGCTCAGGGGGGAGGACGGGAGGGAAAGGGGAAGACAGTGGAGAGGACAGGGGGAGAACAGGGGTAGGATAGGGGGTCAGACAGAGACTACGACCTGGAGGAGGACGAAGAAGGACAGGGAGGAGGATGTGGAGATATCAGGGGGTAGGACAGCTGGTAGGACGAATGGTTTCAAAAGTGGAATGATAGGAATAACTGGTGTGAAAATTGGGAAGGACTGGTGGGGGGATGGCTGGGGGCAGGTCAGGGGGTAGGGAAAGTTGGAGGGCAGGAGTTAGGACAGGGGTAGAAAAATTATTGAGAAAAAACAGGATGTTGTCAAGATGACAACTGTAACGTATGCCGGCCTATGACCGCAAGTACAGCGTATCAATAAAGTCAAGGCGGGGAGCAGGCTGAAGGAGGTGAACTAAAACATCCATCAACACGTGGAGGGAGGTGAACCCAGTGTTTGGGGTCAACCAAGACGTGGAAGGGCTCCTTACAGTTCATATGCAGGATCTACCTGGAAGGAATTCATTGTAGTGGAATCGGGGCGCGTTAAGGTAAAGTTTTTATTTGAACTTAATTAATAGTTGGTATTTTCATAAATCCAACCCACTGCGCCCCGTGCCCGTTACACAACGATGTAAAGCACTGCAGTGGCTGATTATCTGGTACCCAATGATATGTCCAATTTAAGTCATGGCCTGCACCCGACCCGAAACCCTAATTCCGCTCCGACTTCACGGCCTGACCCAACCCGATGCGACCAAAAATTTAACGACACATGGTTTCAGACTGGGAGAAGGAATACAATTTAAATGTTAAAATTCGGCCGGGCTTGATCAAACACGAAGAAGGATCCTGAAAATTTCTGACTTGGAGAGCCGCGGGTCTGGTCGGGTCGCGGCGATCGGGCGGAGCCGCAGCCCTTGCAGTACTCTACAACGATGTCACAACCAGGTAAAATGGGGGGAGAAGAAAACTAAAAAAAAAAATCAAAAGTTTATCTACACTTGACTGGGTGTTATGGGTAGAGGAGATCTTATGAAGACTTGGCAAGAAACGAAATTCCAGGTCTTGCCAAGCGTCTTGTTAGAAACCCAACCCTGGTAATAAAAAATAAGAAGAAGAAGAATAAATATGCAGATGACACTGTTATAGCTATCTCTATAAAGAACGATGAAGAACTTCGGGCGTACCCTGATGAGATCCGACGGATTGTCGATCGGTCAGCACAACATGATCTCCTTCTCGATCCCGATGAGCGTCAAGAGCTCTGTTTTCTGTAACACCGGTTTAAGAGAGGTAGAAATGATTCAAATCCTAACCGCCAGACTGACAGCAAATGCCCTCGAGGTCACTCCGGTTCAGGAAGCAAGATATCCTGGCGTCAACCTCGACGATAAGCTGACCTTCCGACATGAACCAGAAACTGGATGCAAGAGGGTATTCTCAAGATCATTCTTTGCAGTGCAGCTCCTTCGACCAACCACTGGAAGCCTCGACCCGATTCGTGACTTTATGGATGCCTGCCTCTTCCCCCCTTGCTCGACGGAATTCCGATCTATGGGGGGGGGGAAGGGAGGGGAGGGGAGGGGAGGGGAGGGGATTCTATCGTAGGGAACCTCGCGATTTCGTATCTGGGACACTCGAACGTCTGGATCAAGTATCTGGAAGACCTGCTTCCAAGTACGAGCAGAAAGTACTTAGCCGAATGCTACTTACGAGAGGCACGCTTCTTGCCGACCTGAAGAGCGATGTATCTCACCTGCTGGCATGCCATGGTAGATGTTCCGCATCGGTGGTGGGGTCCAAACTCGAAAACAGTTTATATACTCAAAGATGACAAGCACCAAATTAAAAAAACAGCTTCCTCATGAGGAGGATCAGAAATCCTCCACCTGTAGAATTGTAAAAACGTTTTTTTTTGGTTTTGTTTGGTGTTTGTGCTGACGGGCCGAATCAATGCTAATAAAGGGTCACTTCATTTCCTTTCATTTCTCTCCGTCCGTGCTCCCATCGGCCGGGTTTCGCCCAGCCTCTGCGCATTCCCGAATGCGTCGGGGATGCGACCAAGAAGCGAATGGGACTCGGAAGGCCGCGGCGGGTCTTCGAGGTCTTCATCCGCACTTGTGGGAAGGCGTCCGTGATTAATGAACTGTCGGGAAACAAATAGGAAGCGGGTCAGAGAGGGAAAATCCCAGCATTATTATTCGCAAGAGAGACGACAAACCCAAAGCTGGATTCTGGAATTCGATTTTATCTTATCTCCCCCTTACCCACTCATTGGAAGTATCATAAGTCTCAAGCATTATACAAATCATATCTTATCGTGCATCATTGGTAAAGAAAGCGTGGAAGCTACTCCGGATAACACACAAACATTCTCTATGAATGAGGAGCAGACGGAAACGATAAAATATCAATAGGGGACAGACGCTGCGAAAGTCCCAAGTCACACGCATCGAAGAAGAGCTGAAGGTGAATATGGATGTGAAAGCGTTAGCGAAAACTCCAGCCTTCATCAAATATGGAGAAATCGTGAGTCTTTCACTCTGTCTTCTCCGTTCCGAACGGCCACAGTGAAGGATGCAGGATGTCGCCTGTCTCCAGATATTCGGGTTGCTGGCGCTTTCACTCTACCGGGCCGCGGTTGAGCCAACGGAGTTTTCTCTCGAGCCCTGGGAACCACTTCCCCCTAAAGCCCAGGCGTTGAACATTAACGAGGAATTTGTGGTCACCGGGACCCTGTTGGGGCTGTTCCTCTCCACCCTCGTCTTCCCCTTCGCCCTCCTCTTCGGCCACAAGACCGGGTCCATGGTGAGTCTCGGGCGACGCCCCGGAGAGGCCTTCGTCACTCGTCACGTAAAGGAGACTTTAGGACTATTTTCATCATTTACAACCGTGGATCATAATTCAATCGATTCAATAATCCAGAATCTGTCGTATGAGTTATGTCTCAGCACTCCTCGGGGTACTTCATTGAAACGAAACCTTTCTATTTTTCATCTCTGTACATTTCTATCGTTCTTTCCTGATCCCGTCCTCTCAAGATATTCACTCCGAGCAGGTACACCATGTTCTAACACAGTTCTATCTGCTTCTGGTAGACATAACTGCGTCATTGTTAAGTTATATAACTACCTATTGGGTCAGCTAAAAATTTTTCGGAAATTTCCGACGAAGGACCTGTAAACCTGGATTTTGCGTCATGCTCGGAAAATATTTCCTGCATTTCTTCATTTCCTCTTCTCTACGGAATTTTCCCCCTTCGCAAAGTATTAAGTTGAAGGGACACGAATCCGAATTCCGACGTTCAAACGAACGACCCTTTTCCTCGTTCGAGTCAGAAAAGCAAGTATGGAATATTCGCCGAAATCGTGATCGGACCTTTCAGTCTTGGCACCTTGAGGAGGCCATCCGATGCCTTCAGTTTCCGAACCGAATGAAAGATGAATAGCCTTTTAAACGTGACACCGTGATTGCTTCGGTAAACGAATAGTTTTCGTTCTCCAGAAGAAATGTACTTTTATGTGCATTTCGTTTCCCTGCTTCACAGACATGGAGATTTCCTGGCTGCCGGCGGCCCGCACTTCTTGGACCGATCGGAGTATAAAAGATTCAGGACTCGGTCCTTCTTCTCTGACTATCTCTCTCTTTGAGAAAAGAAAGAGGCGAGAATGGGTCGCGATATTTTCCGAAAGTGATTAAAAGGGGAGGTTCTGAATAATCGCGTTAATGAATCAGACTTACAAATTCTCCATGAAAGGGACACAGCAGAGTAGAAATGTACAAGGAGAGGTACACATCGTGTCCCTCGGTTCTGCATGTGTGATCCAGACGTTCACATGTGAACGTTGCTGACGCAAATGTCCGGGTTCTCAGTGCGATACTCAAAGTGGGCATAAGATGGCGGTTATGTTCCAGCAATCGTTCGAACTCGATTAGGGACTCACCAGACCCTAGGAGAAGTGTTTTCTTCCTTTCCCTGTATTTATCTTATCGTAATACTCGTAAAGTAGTATTTAATATAAGTATAAATATCATGTTTAAATGGCAATCAATGATCCTGGAAAATTTTAAATGCTGGGGTTTTCTACGGGAACAGAGAAGTGTGAACCAACAGGTTATGGCCCTTTTTCTCCCTGAGAAATGGGCGGCCAACTTTCAACAAACTTGAAAGATTGTCCTAAAACAGGGTGGTCTAGTTACCTACTGTCCCCATCATAACAGGAGAAGACTCCGTTCATGAGACAGCCGGCACGCCCTCTGCGAAATGGAAACGATGTCAGCTTGTTATCAGTGACAGGGCGCTGCCTGCCGTGGAGGTGGTGCCGGGTGAAGGGGCCTTTAAAGCCCCCTTCGAAGCTGACAATTGAGCTTCATCAGCCGGTTTTTCAACCCCCTTAAGCGCGATGTGAATAGAGATGAGAAAGGTACGCATGTGTACCTTCTGCACCTTTTCAACGAACGTATTTTACGACATACGTTTGTACCTCAACGTTCAAAATGTGTACCTGACTGTACGTTTCTGCTTTGCTGTGGATGCAACAAATACTCACGGATTAATTAAGGGAAGGTCGTGTAATGATAAAATTCCATTTATTATGCAGTAATCCAAATGGAATGGAACTGGTTTTTAACAATGAAGGAAATTCAAGAAAATCCGAATGGGACGGAAATCTACTTCCGTGAACGGAAACCCGATTCCGATTATGGATTGAA
The DNA here is from genome assembly GCA_905338385.1 of Darwinula stevensoni. NCBI lineage: Eukaryota > Metazoa > Arthropoda > Ostracoda > Podocopida > Darwinulidae > Darwinula > Darwinula stevensoni. The sequence goes on from CAJPEV010001643.1 coordinate 46,584, forward strand.
ATTTTCCGGAAAAAAGAGTAGAAAGCTCTATTACTCGCTTTAGTCGGAGGGATGGATTCCAAGGTTTTTTCGGAACAGCATGTTTACGTTAAAAAAAAGGAGACATGGCTTCCGCTATGAATCGGAATCCCCTTCTCAACACATTAGACAGAAACCCTGTTTCTGATGCCTTAGTCGGAAATATTTTATACAGTGTGACCAGAATCCCCCTTTCAAATGTCAAAATTTTTTTCATATAATCGTTGAAAGCCTGCTTTGTCGGAACTAACGTGTAAGACATTTCAAGAACTAAATCGCATCTTGATGCCGCAATCAGCCGCGAGAACGGATCATCCGGCACCTCCCTACTTTCAGGAGATGATCCACGCAGCAGTCAGCGCCTTCTTCTACCTCGTCTCGGGGAGCCTGCTCCTCAAGGAATACACGGAAGGCGACAGGACCAAGGAGGCGAGGATGGCCATCGCCTCGGGCGCCTTCTGCATCCTCGTCACTGTCGTCTTCATCGCGGACGCCGTCTTCGCCGCCTTCAAGTGGCGCAGGGACGACGATTGAGGATTCCTCTCGGGACACTCGAGTCAAAATGCTCAGCAATTCGTTCCTTCTGCATCTTTCTGCTTTCATGCAAAGCTACATCCATTCGACGCTATCATATTAATAAAAAGATTCGGTGGCACGAATCAGTAGATGTGACGAATACGCTTCATTTTTCACCGACCGACGGCAATCGTCTGAGGAGAGGAACGAGCGCGACGTCTGACGAATTGGAAGCCACGTTGGAGGGGGATCATCAGCGCTCCCGCCCCGCCTCCTTCCCTCTCTCAGTGATAGCCTTCTCGCTCAGATAAGTGAACATAATTTTTTTCCTAAGTACGTAATTTATATGACTAATTTTGGAATATGAGTCCAATAGTTTATTTTTTACTGCAATAAGGACGCCATTCGACGAGAAGCGCAGTCCCTTCCCCACGACATCGTGAGAGCCGCTGCAAATGTCGCACACCGATCGGAGGCGATCGCGAAGCTCCATGGGACCCATGATTGCAAAAAGAATGAAATAAATTTGTTTAATTTCGGGATTTTCCAGAGTCCACGTCGTGAAATTTTCCGAGTAAGAGCACGTAAACGAAGATTTCATCCAATAGTTTCCACAGTTTCATGAAAAATACCCAATTGATCCGAAAAATACAGTACAACAGGAGGAGTGATCACACTGAGAAGTTCCCACTTGGACCTCAAGGATAAGTTGAGATGGAATTACATGCAGGAAGGGAAATTCTCAGCAGGACTTGAAACATGTTTTCTCGCAATGGACAGATCCAACTTATACCCCTTTTCTCCCTTCTTCCCCTCCTTTGTGCGCATCGGTTCCCCCGAATAGAATGAGAACTTGGTATGGCAGAGTAGGAATTATATGGGAATAAATACATAGTAGAGGTATGAAAGCGCTAGCGAAACCTCCAGCCTTCAAATCTAAAGAAATCGTGAGTCTCACTATCTCTCTCTCCCCCTCTCCCCCCCCCCCTCTCTCTCCCCTTTCCATTCCGAACGGGTCTGTTCATCGTGTCGAGCGTGACTTCAGGAGAAATATGTTTGATATACATATGTCTATGGGAGGAGCTAGAATAGGGAGTTTGTGCTATTTTCGATCTGGTCACAGGAGGCTTGCTAATCGGGGATATGTCTGGTGCGAAAATGAAGGAAACGTATAGGATTCTCACCTCGGGAACCTCTTGCATCTTCCTCGCCATCGTCTTCATCGCGGATGCGACATGTCGAGTGTCCCAGTCCGAAATATCGTACCCCAATTGGAAGCAGTTGTGAAGCTTTGTGGGAGCCATTTTCAGTTTTTTTTTACCCTTAATGCATGACGTCAGGGATGCCTCCAATGAGGTATGTATTTTCCTATTTGCTTATCGTTCTTGCTGTGATGTGCAGATCTTTTTTCCGGAAGTTTCAGAGCGAATACTCAGGGAGATGTACACCCCCCAAACGACTTCATAATCTCATAGTACTTTTAAGTACAGGGCGTTTCAAATGTCACTTCCGCTATTCAGACGACTGCTCCCAGGAAACCGAAAGCAACGTGGTAAAACTTGGTGTGTTGACAAATTCGAAAATACAGAAGAAAATGTGAGACGTTCATATTTGCGCCCTTCGGGTCCGCACGCGTACCTCTGTACGTACCTTTGTGCGGATGTTGTCCTGACGTATACATGCCCAGTCAGCAGTGTATGTGTGGCCATAGATCGGCGTATATGAGGAAGCTGTGGCGTTTCTGTGGCTCTTCGGTGGTTAGACTATCTGTGGCTCGGGAAGGTCTTGCACGCTTTGCCCGCGCTTGGCGGACATGGATGTTTACGCGCCAGTGCAATCCGACTGAACATCGATGAAAACTCCTGCAAATGCTTTGAGGCTTGGATGAGAACCGTCAGTATCATTTTGCTCATGAGATGCACAACTCAAAAACGACCGCGAAGATCCAATGTGGCAAAGTCTGATAGTTTTTGGGAAATGTCGAAGTTCTCCTCGATGCCATTAGATGGAGGTGTGGGTCTTGTTTTCACACAGTACACAAAAGTGCCTTCCCTCTTTCCGTCCCTCGCAGGAGTGTTTAGTACCTCGCTATATGTCTCGCATAATCTCATAATGTAAATGAATAAACGCGGGCAATTCATCATTTGTTGTCCTCATAATCGAGACAGATTCATGGTGCCCAGGCTATAAGCAAACTCATATTCCATATAAGAATCCTCTATTAAATGGGATAATCTCATCTAAAAGAGGTTGTAGAACGGCAATGATGTTCGCGGATTCAATTTTCCACTTCTTCGTCCTGAAGTCGGAATGAGGAAACTAGGAATTGAATTCGTGTCTACTCCAAGGAACATAATGGGATGGACCTTTCCCAGAAACGTTTTATAATTAGTAATATAATTAAGTTGACAAAGTTAAAAGCTGACATATATGGAGTGGCACATGCATACACTTCGTTCGTACCATATTTGCACATATAGATATGCTATCATGGCTCTGCTCGTCTGCTTTTCCCCGTGAGGCCTATTTATGAGATTCTAACGAGTTCCCCGAGGAACGGGTGACCATCACGATAGTGAGCGTTACGAGATGTTTCTCTGTGAGCAGGAAGATGTCCTTGTTTAACGAGATTGGTGTTTACATGGTTGGGGCATGTTACATGGTACCTATGGTCCGCAAATGGTGCACTTTTTTCCTGATAGCTGCTCGATGTGCTTTCTTCTTGTGATAGTCGTAATCTCCAATTGTGACAACATACTCCAAACTGCTGCTCGAAGCATATCAGGGGTTATGGAGTGGACTTCCTGTCGTATGGTTCCCTTCAACTCGTGGCATGTGGTGAGGCCATTCCGGCAAACACGGCTCTTGAGGTATACCCCAAAACCAGAGGTCTGATGGTATAAAGTCCGTTCGACACCCCCTCATATGCTTCGAGCAGCAGTTTGGAATGTATTGTCCCAATAAGAGATTACAATTATCACAAAAGGGAAGCGCATCGAGCAGTTATTATAAAAACGTATGGCATTTGTGGACCATAGGTATCATCTAGTGTGACCATAATGCCATTATAAACCACGACATGGCTGTATGTTTTCTTCCGCATGGTGAAATAGGTCTACACACCAAGTTTCACAACGCTGTGTCCATCGGTTTCCCCGGGAGCAGTCGGCTGAACAGCGGAAGTCACTTTAGAAATGTCCTGTACATTCACAACTCTCACATCCCAACCGTGTAAACGCCCACCTCGGTAAACAAGGATATCTTCCTGCTCACAGACAAAAATCTCGGAATGCTCACTATCGTGGGCGTCACCCGTCTTCAGCGAACTCGACAGGATCTCATTGATAGGCCTCACGGGGAAAAGCAGACAAGCAGAGTCATGATAGCGTAACTATATGTGCAAACATAGTATGAACGAGGTGTATGCATGTGCCACACCGTTTATGTCAGCTTTTGCTGCGGCGACTTAATTATAGTGGGTGATTCCATGTCAATCAGCACACTTTTTTCCCCGACCCCCTCCAAATTCTATGAAATTCAGCTTACTGATAATACCTATTGAGAAAATAAACTACAGCAAATTTCAGCTTCATGCATTATGTATTCTGAAAGTGACAATTCGACTGTTTCGGAGCACTTCGGGCCCAGGGATACGTGTCATAACTCTATTAAGCACGAATATAAATATGTGTATATGGTATCGTTAAATAGGAAATTTCCTATCATATGATATGTAACACACGGTGATAAAAGCTATGACAGGCCTATATGCTTTGTAATGATAATTAAATTTGACTTGTCCCGGGCCTAAGTTCCCAAATTCGATTTCGCTAAAACTCTAGGACATCATCCGTCATGATCTCCTTCATGTACACAGCAAATTTCGTTTTAGGTTTTTGACTATCTACAGAGATATGAGCATTCTAGTGCATTTCCTTCATAACATGCACCGGTATTACACAACATCAGAGCTACATCATCAGAGCCACATTAGAGTTGCATCATCAGAGCAGCATGAGAGCTCATCATCAGAGCCCATAGAGTGCATCATCAGAGCACATCAGAGCTGGAGCAGCGACTTTTCCTGCTCCGTTTGCCTAATCGGTTCCAAATTAGGAGAAATTAAATAAATCCACCGCATTGTGAGCAGTGGATGCTTCTCACGGCGAAAACCATTTCTCATCCTGATTTTCAGTGCATCTCCCCTCTCAACGGGAAGAAGATGCTGCGATGCCCTTCATTTTCTTTGTTTCCGATAGAGAAATGCACATAAAAATACCTTTCCTCTTGAGAATGAAAACTATACGGTTTTCGAAACGGTGTCTTATTCAAGAGGATATCCGAGGGTAGTGGGAGTCACCTATCGTTCGGATTGGAAACCAAATGCATCTGGTGGCTTCCTGAAGGAGCCAATACTGAATGGTCCGTATGATAACGAAGGATATTTCCGCACATTTTCGAAACTGGCTTTTCTGATGCGAACGATGCTACGACGTACGTGGGACTGCCAGATATGGCATTATAAGTGTTTTTAGCAACTTCGTCTCCTCGGCCTTGTTCGACCTATCCGCTAGGCAACTATCGATCGTCTGCTTCGAAGGCTGGAAGGAAACTGATAACTCGGTTTGGAGACATGACACCCCTCTCTTGGCATACCAATGAGTATGCGTCTTGGGGTGGAATTCCAGGAAGTGGAGACCCGCAGGGAAAGAGGGTAATAGAGCAAGTAGAAGATCGTTGAATGGAGTCTTACGAAAATAGCCTCATTCGGGTAGGAAGCCAATGAAAGGATATGGAGTGGGAAAGTTGAAAGTAGGGGAGAACGAAAAAAAGAATATTCCCAGATGGAACCTATAACGATTAAATTCCAGTGATATTTCACAAAAGTGTCTAAGTTGTCATTGATATAACTTCAGTTCTTACACCACTATGGATTTAAAAAATATCAAATAATTCAAGATAATATGGTCCAGGAATAAGTTCGATAAGAATTTCCATCTTCTCTGCAGATCATCGCAAGTGATTGGAGTGTCCATCATGCAACCACCCGTTTTCCAACCCATTAGACTTTCTCTCTCGTGCTCGAACGCATCGCAACGAAATGAACGTCGTTTTCAGGTGCAATTTTGGGAAATGCTGCCGAGAATTTTCCAGAGTCGACACACTTGCTTCTCGTATATGTAGGCGCCACACATGCGCCGCAGATATTTCTTCGGCTCCAAAAGCAACCAATGCGAACAAATGAGGAAATCCTTGTCCACTTCCAATAACGAGCTCAAACAAATTACTGTACTTTAGTAACTGGAGAGTAAATGTCAGGGTGGATGGGTCAACAGCTTAAGGAACAGGATTAGGATTGACGTGTTTTAGGATTCTTCAACGTAGTAGGAAGTCAAGCCATATTAGCAAATTTCACAAGGAGGACATGAAAGAAACGCGGCAAACACATGAGAGAAATAACCACCAACTCCATTACTCCGAAGAAGACGGGGAAGAAAGTCTTGAGGTCATGGATATATCTTACGAAACAGATTGTCCGCGTCGAGATGAACTCGACGATGATGACTCTTGCATAAAACCGCTGGCGGAATTCTACTTGAAGGTTTACACTGAATACATGCTTCCAGCGACAAAAGTACAATTCATTTCTGAGGAACTCGAAACTACTACCCTTCTCGGCTCTGCTAAGAGAAGGATCCTATGTGGTGTCAGAGGGATTTTCACAGGAGAGCAATTATGGAAAGTGGAGAAGTTGGTGGAAGATGAGCCCCTATTTTCCTCGCACGATGCAGATTCTGGGAATTTGCTCTCTGACTATTCCAGAAAAAAATTGTACACCCAATGCCTGCGATTTTTTTCACCGGTGAAGGTCGATCTGGGAATGAACGAAAAGAACATGCTTTCATTTTATCATTATGTGCCTGTGAAGAAGTCCCCGAGCTCCCTCCTTCAAGATGTTTCCGTGAGAGAGCAATTCCAAAATCCTCTCTGCGCGGAGATTCCTCAAACCTTACCTACACTGATGTCTCTGATGGCAAAGTATATAGAAACGAGCCAAAGAAACGATGCGCACTGTTCTAACTCGAGTATGATAAGGTCCTGCGACAGTGGTAGTGTTTAGGAAACCCTAGAAGATCTTTTCTTTTATTCGAGGACCCTCACATGGTGTGGTATAGGTTGATTTATCCGTGGAACAGGAGTAAGGTAGACACGTTGCATGTTGTCCTTCTCGTGCATGAAACAGACCTAAGATTCCATACTCCTGCAAAGGTTTTTGCACGTCTCATTCGCGACCTGAAAGATTTGGAGCAAGATGGGATTCATCCCATTGGATTCGATGAACCTGTGAGGAGAAGTGATTTTGCCATTTTGGGTGACAATCTCGGCAGTCACGGAATAGGAGGATTTCAGGAGAGCATCAGCAAAACTTTGTATTTTTGTCGCTATTGCTTGATTCAGCGAGGAGATGAAGGGATCGCAGTCGCACTGACATCTTTTGTCTTTTTGCATGTACTTGCCCAACTGCAACGCACGTATCCTTGCCCACTCTCGATGTTCATTTCCTTGACCATGCGGCGAAGTATTTCTCAGATGATATGCTTTCAATCTCCAAGTGTGGATCTCCAGGGGCAGTCATGATTTGATTTCTGGAGTGCAAACCGGCGAGAATTCCCTTCTCCTTACACATTTCCTTGACCATGCGGCGAAGTATTTCTCAGATGATATGCTTTCAATCTCCAAGTGTGGATCTCCAGGGGCAGTCATGATTTGATTTCTGGAGTGCAAACCGGCGAGAATTCCCTTCTCCTTACGGAGTTGATGGTACTTGTCCTCTGACACGCTCATCGCAACTGCAACCAGGTTTTTGGGATCAGGTGGTCCACGATCCACATACGGTATGGTACCAGGACATTGTCACCGATCTTGAGAGATGTCTGTTGATTCTGTGAGCCTCTCTTCATGTGTTCTGCCACCTTTTTCGGTGCCGCTGTCGCCCTTGCACGGGCCCTTGTGATGGCAAAGAGATTCCAGAATTTTGCCTTCATCATTTGAGATTTTTGATCGGTCGTCCGGTGGAATAGCATCCTCTTGAGGCTCTGAATGAGGCTCAACCTCACCTCGAGGGGACATGATGTGAGACAGATCATAGGTATCAACTGGGCCAGCCCCAATTTCGACCGCTTGCGGGTTGCAAAAAGGCGAAAGCATGGAATGGTTTCTCCTTTTTCGAGCAGTAAAGTAGATGCAGTTTCAGGGAATCAGGAATTTTCTTCCATCTCGCCCATCTGCATTAGAAGAGCAGCTTATCTCCAATCACATGTGGTCCAATGCACACCGAATGGCTTGCAATCATTGATAAGAGATATTTAAAATAAAAATTAAAGATGAATCCGTGAGAAATACGTGCATGTACCACACATGCACGTATTTCCAGCGAACGATTAGCAGAAGTAGAAATAACCCAGGCGAGACTCAATCCACTCAGAACCTGGCGAGAGTCGGAATCATTTGAATCGAGAGACAGAAATGGCTTCAACCTGCCCCTAAGGAAATCGTGTGCCTCACCGCATCCACCCACACTCAAAGCTGAGTGAATCCCAATGGGAAATCTTCCGAATCTCGATTCGTGATGCCGGCACTACAGGAATGGTTTGGAGGCTCTGGGTAGACTTCTGGGAAAGGCAGAAATGTACTGTGTTACTTAAATGACTTTTTGAGAATGTCATTAAAGTCACTTTTTCATCAAATTTGACCCATAATATGCATATTGCATATTGTATACATATTTTCATTCAAGCACATTGATTAAAGTCCCCGGTATACACTATATATAGAGCGTATCTATCAAGAGAGAATGCCAAGGTCAATATTGTCGCAGCAATAAAGATATAGATCGCTTTTCACTACTAGATATGCATGTCTACCTTCTCTTCTCCTGGATATGAGAAAATAAGTTCAGGCCTGGTATGAGCATTCAAAATTGGACCCGCTTCTTGATTCTTTAAACTGATGTGTGTAGGAGCAACACCGAAAATAATTCTGCCGAAACGGAAGTGTGTTGGCATGGAATGACACCGACACGGAAAAGAAGCGACGCAGAATAACATTAACCGGAAATAAGTGTTTACTGTATGGGAAGGAACATGTTCAACGTTTTTCCTTGCATGCTCATCGGGCATTTCCATACGTATGAGACTTTCTCGTCGCCTTTCAAGCTTGCGTATATCAAAAGGTAATTAAAACCCACTCCTTCCGTCAGGTACGGTTTTTTAAATTAGACTTTCGTTATCTGAATTCTATATTAAAAGTGGCTTCCTGCGACCTCTTATACACATTCACATCACGAACCACTGACGTTCCTGATAGGAACCGTATAGTAGGGGATTCTGATTCATAGCGGAAACAGGGTTTCCGTTTAATCCATATAGTAGGGGATTCTGATTCATAGCGGAAACCGAGTCTCCCATTTCTTCACATAAAAATGTTGTTCCGAAAAAATCCTCGGAATCGATCCCTCCGACTAAAGTGAGCAAAAAGAAGCTTTCCACTCATTTTCCGGAAAATTCCAATCAATGTCGGAATCGTGTTTTCCGTTCACGAAAGTAATTTTCCGTCTCATTTGAGTTTTTTTTATTAATTACCTTCATTATTCAAAAACGGCTCATTTCCATTCGAAATACTCAATGATCTTAATGATACTCCAACCTCTATAAGCGATGTACAGTCGCTTCGCAATGCACTTTCGGATAAGAGTTTCCGGTTCGACCATGCAAGAATGTCGCTCTGACTAGGCAGTACGCACTTTCCATTACCTCTTCACGTTCGTGCGCATGTGAGAGACGTCGTCACGGTCACACGCTCGTCGTTGAAGGACGCCTTGCCCATTCCCCCTCCCCCCTCCCTTCGCAGTCCCTGCCCCGTCCTAAACCTCACTGAAATTTCCAATTCATTTTTAAAATTTCCGACGAAGGACCTGTGAACATGGATACATACGCCGAACATACGCCCCGTGCGCGGAAAATATTTCCTGTGTTTCTTCAGAAAGCCCACTTCGTCTTCACTGTGGAATTTTCTCTTCATTCTTTGAAAAATATTACGTCTACTGGACATAAATCCTAACTCTGACGTTCAAGCAAGCGATCCTTTTCCTCGTTCGTGTCAGAAATAACTTAAATATTCGTCGAAATTTGCTTCGCGATCATTCTGACCTTTCAGTATTGGCACTTTCAGGAAGCCACCAGATAAATTTAGTTTCCGATCCAAATGATAGATGTCTCCCACAAGCCTCGATATCCCCTTAAATATGACACCGAGATACTTCGAAAACGTTTAGTTCTCATTCCCAAGAAGAGAGGTATTTTTATGTGCATTTCCTTATTGGATACGGGGAAAATGAAGAGCATCGCAGCTTCTTCTTTCCGTCGGGAGAGTAACTGCTCCGAAATTCAAGACGCTCTGCTTCAACGACACCACATTTTCTGAGTGCCGGCGATTGCACTTCTTGAACCAAAGTATGAAAGATGCAGGATTCATTCTTTCTCCCCAAACACTCGTTCTTTGAGCGAGACAGAAAGGTGAGAATGAGACGCGACCTATTCTGAAAGCGATTAAAAGGAGGTCATGAATGTCGTTAGGGAATCGCGTTAATTAATAGAGCATTCGGCTTCTCTTTGATAGAGATGCACTAAATGCTCACGGATTGAAATGGGGAGTTAACGTGTTGATAATGAAATCCCATTTATCGTGCAGTATTTCGAATGGAAATGAGCCGTTTTTTTTTAATGAAGAAAGGAATTAAGGAAAACTTGAATATGACTAAAAATTAGTTCCGTGAACGGAAACCCGATTCCAACTATGAAATGAAATTTTCCGGAAAATGAGAGGAAAGCTCCATTATTTGCTTTGGTCGGAGGGGCGGATTTCGAGGCTTTTCCGGAACAGCATGTTAACGTTAAAAAATAGGAGACATGGTTGCCGCTATGAATCGGAATACCCTACTCCGCGCATTAGACGGAAACCCTGTTTCCAGTGTGTAAGTCAAGATTATCATTATTTTTTATAGTGCTCTTATCAGCTACTCTCATGCAAGAAACGATATCTCCCCCCAACGGAAGCGCCGTGACGCGTCGCATTCCTTGAGAGCGTTGAGTGAAGCTCAAAACATTGGCCATTCCTTCAAGAAGCATCCATCTCGAACGATCGCCTCGGCCTGGCAGCAGTGGAGTGCAGACATTTCCTTGACCATGCGGCGAAGTATTTCTCAGATGATATGCTTTCAATCTCCAAGTGTGGATCTCCAGGGGCAGTCATGATTTGATTTCTGGAGTGCAAACCGGCGAGAATTCCCTTCTCCTTACCGAGTTGATGATACTTGTCCTCTGACACGCTCATCACAACTGCAACCAGGTTTTTGGGATCAGGTGGTCCACGATCCACATACGGATACCTGGTACCACATATGGTACCAGGACATCGTCACCGATCTTGAGAGATGTCTGTTGATTCTGTGAGCCTCTCTTCATGTGTTCTGCCGCCTTTTTCGGTGCCACTGTCGCCCTTGCACGGGCCCTTGTGATGGCAAAGAGATTCCAGAATTTTGCCTTCATCATTTAAGATTTTTGATCGGTCGTCCGGTGGAATAGCATCCTCTTGAGGCTCTGAATGAGGCTCAGCCTCACCTCGAGGGGACATGATGTGAGACAGATCATAAGTATCAACTGGGCCAGCCCCAATTTCGACCGCTTGCGGGTTGCAAAAAGGCGAAAGCATGGAATGGTTTCTCTTTTTTCGAGCAGTAAAGTAGATGTAGTTTCAGGGAATCAGGAATTTTCTTCCATCTCGCCCATCTGCATTAGAAGAGCAGCTTATCTCCAATCACATATGGTCCAATGCACACCGAATGGCTCGCAATCATTGATAAGAGATATATAATTTTAAAAAATTAAAGATGAATCCGTGGGAAATACGTGCATGTGGCACACATGCACGTACTTCCAGCGCGTACTTCCAGCACGTACTACCAGAACCTGGCGAGAGTCGGAATCATTTGAATCGAGAGAAAGAAATGGCTTCAACCTGCCCCTAAGGAAATCGTGTGCCTCACCGCATCCACCCGCACTCAAAGCTGAGTGAATCCCAATGGGAAATCTTCTGAATCTCGATTCGTGATGCCGGCACTACAGGAATGGTTTGGAGGCTCTGGGTAGACTTCTGGGAAAGGCAGAAATGGACTGTGTTACTTAAATGACTTTTTGAGAATGTCATTAAAGTCACTTTTTCATCAAATTTGACCCATAATATGCATATTGCATATTGTATACATATTCAAGCACTTTGATTAAAGTCCCCGGTATACACTATATATAGAGCGTATCTATCAAGAGAGAATGCCAAGGTCAATATTGTCGCAGCAATAAAGATATATTAATAGATCGCTTTTCACTACTAGATATGTATGTCTACCTTCTCTTCTCCTGGATATGAGAAAATGAATAAGTTCAGGCTTGGTATGAGCTTTCAAAATTGGACAAGCTTTTTGATTGTTTAAAATGATGTGTGTAGGAGCAACACCGAAAAGAATTTTGCCAAAACGGAAGTGTGTTGGCATGGAATGACACCGACACGGAAAAGAAGCGACGCAGAATAACATTAACCGGAAATAAGTGTTTGCTGAATGGGAAGGAACATGTTCAACGTTTTTCCTTGCATGCTCATCGGGCATTTCCATACGTATGAGAGTTTCTCGTCGCCTTTCAAGCTTGCGTATATCAAAAGGTAATTAAAACCCACTCCTTCCGTCAGGTACGGTTTTTTAAAATTAGACTTTCGTTATCTGAATTCTAAATTAAAAGTGGCTTCCTGCGACCTCTTATACACATTCACATCACGAACCACTGACGTTCCTGATAGGAACCGTATAGTAGGGGATTCTGATTCATAGCGGAAACAGGGTTTCCGTCTAATCCATATAGCAGGGGATTCTGATTCATAGCGGAAACCGAGTCTCCTATTTCTTCACGTAAACATGTTGTTCCGAAAAAATCTTCGGAATCGATCCCTCCGACTAAAATGAGCAAAGAAGCTTTCCACTCATTTTCCAGAAAATTCCAATCAATCGTGTTTCCGTTCGCGAAAGTAATTTTCCGTCTCATTTGAGTTTTTATTAATTACCTTCATTATTCAAAAACGGCTCATTTCCATTCGAAATACTCAATGATCTTAATAATACTCCAACCTCTATAAGCGATGTACAGTCGCTTCGCAATGCACTTTCGGATAAGAGTTTCCGGTTCGACCATGCAAGAATGTCGCTCTGACTAGGCAGTACGCACTTACCTCTTTCCTCTACCATTACCTCTTCACGTTCGTGCGCATGTGAGAGACGTCGTCACGGTCACACGCTCGTCGTTGAAGGACGCCTTGCCCCTTGCCCCTTCCCCCTCCCTTCGCAGTCCCTGCCCCGTCCTAAACCTCACTGTAAAAAAAATATATATAGGAAATTTCCAATTCATTTTTAAAATTTCCGACGAAGGACCTGTGAACATGGATACATACGCCCCGTGCTCGGAAAATATTTCCTGCGTTTCTTCAGAAGGCCCACTTCGTCTTCACTGTGGAATTTTCTCCTCATTCTTCGCAAAATATTACGTCTGCTGGACATAAATCCTAACTCTGACGTTCAAGCAAGCGATACTTTTCCTCGTTCGTGTCAGAAATAACTTAAATATTCGTCGAAGTTTGCTTCACGATCATTCTGACATTTCAGTATTGGCACTTTCAGGAAGCCACCAGATAACCTTAGTTTCCGATCCAAATGATAGATGTCTCCCACAAGCCTCGATATCCCCTTAAATATGACACCGAGATACTTCGAAAACGTTTAGTTTTCATTCCCAAGAAGAGAGGCATTTTTATGTGCATTTCCTTATTGGATACGGGGAAAATGAAGAGCATCGCAGCTTCTTCTTTCCGTCTGGAGAGTAACTGCTCCGAAATTCAAGACGCTCTGCTTCAACTACACCACATTTTCTGAGTGCCGGCGGTTGCACTTCTTGAACCAAAGTATGAAAGATGCAGGATTCAGTCTTTCTCCCCAAACACTCGTTCTTTGAGCGAGACAGAAAGGTGAGAATGAGACGCGACCTATTCTGAAAGCGATTAAAAGGAGGTCATGAATGTCGTTAGGGAATCGCGTTGATTAATAGAGCATTCGGCTTCTCTTTGATAGAGATGCACTAAATGCTCACGGATTGAAATGGGGAGTTAACGTGTTGATAATGAAATCCCATTTATCGTGCAGTATTTCGAATGGAAATGAGCCTTTTTTTTAATAAAGAAAGGAATTAAGGAAAACTTGAATATGACTGAAAATTAGTTCCGTGAACGGAAACCCGATTCCAATTATGAAATGGAATTTTCCGGAAAATGAGAGGAAAGCTCCATTATTTGCTTTGGTTGGAAGGGCGGATTTCGAAGCTTTTCCGGAACAACATGTTAACGTTAAAAAATGGGAGACATGGTTGCCGCTATGAATCGGAATACCCAACTCCGCGCATTAGACGGAAATCCTGTTTCCAGTGTGTAAGTCAAGATTATCATTATTTTTTATAGTGCTCTTATCAGCTACTCTCATGCAAGAAACGATATCTCTCCCCAACGGAAGCGCCGTGACGCGTCGCATTCCTTGAGAGCGTTGAGTGAAGCTCAAAACATTGGCCATTCCTTCAAGAAGCATCCATCTCGAACGATCGCCTCGGCCTGGCAGCAGTGGAGTGCAGAGGAAAGTCCATCATCGCATCCATCTCCACAAATGGAGAAGAATCCTTCCTCTTCGCTCGAATAATAACTAAACTCCGCTCTTTCAAAGAGAAATAATTAAACATGCAGATGACTATTCATTGTTGCCTCTATTAAGAACGATGAAGATCTTCTGGAGCACTCTGAGAAAGTCTGACGGATTGTCGATTGCCAACATTATGGATAGGATCGGATTGGTGGTGTGCTCCGAGCCTGCCGAGAAGGTGTCGGTGGTCCTTCACGTAGGGACAAACGATACTCCCAAGTCTGGCCCTGAAATCACCATGGCCAGGCTGAGGCAGGCTATTAGGGCGTGTCGGGAGGCAAGGTCGGGGGTGCGAGTGACGGTATGCGCGATCCCGAGCCCGTGGTCCTGGTCGGAAGAGGTTAAAAATCAGACAATTCAAGACAACAACTATTACATTTGCAAAGAAACACTGCAACAGGAAAAGAAGAAAGGTGCAAATTAGAAGGGGAAACTATTACCCTAGAACAGACAGAACAAATTA
>CAJPEV010001644.1:10550-61387 GCA_905338385.1 Darwinula stevensoni
AGCAAACAGGTTAAAAAGTTTCTGTAGAAAATTCTCTTGATACCCATTGCCAAGTAGCCTTTGATACATGAGATCACAGTTATAATGAAATCCAGCCACATTGGAACAGATTAAAGCGAATCTTTTCAGCTGAGAATTAACAACATTCTTGATTACTTGATGTTACTTTTAGCATTTGGTAGGCTAAGAAATTCAAATTCAAAATCCCTTCTTTTATCATAAATATCAGTGACAAAGCAATTACAGATGTCATCGATTATCACATTCATATCTAAGTAATGAGCACTCTTGTATGGAGGCGAAACCGTTTCCAGAATCACGGCATCTTCGATACGACAGGGAAACGACAGCAAGGTAATTCAATCGCCTAAGAGGACGTCGAAAAAGCAGTCGATACTTTTAGCCTAAGCGTTCGAGTCAAGTTCCACTTTCCCGAAGCGTTTGAGTTTCATTGTTTTCTCCTATATATAAACTAGCCGACCCGTGAAAGACTTCCACGAACTCTATGGCAAGAAATCCCGTGCTCATTCAGCGGCCCTAAAACTCAGTGGCCCTCTAGACGTAGCCGCCCCCCTTTCCCATTCTTTACGTGTCCCCACATACAACCCTTGGAGTCCCCTTTCATCCCGTTGAAGGAAGGACGACGTCCGCTTCGTCCGTAAAGACCACCTCCGACACTTTGCGTGCAAGCCTGTGAGTGAAATATACGGATATGGAATGGTAAAGTCCCAACCGGCGGCATCTTGCGATCCAAGAATAAGCTATCCTGTTTTTTTCCCACCCTGATGGGTATCCCGCCGTTTTCACCCTCTGGAGTTACTCTCCTTCGCAAGGAGGAAGACGGGACTCCAAGTATTGTGCAGGGGTTTTCCTGCATGAAAGCTCATATTGAGGTGTGAACATCACTTAGTTTTAGAGGGTGGGAGGGGGAGGGGAGGGTGCGCAAGTTGTAAAATGACTCCTATTCTCGAGAACGGATCCGACTGTAGGGAAAGCAGGAGAGAAAATGCGAGAGTGAAACGGGCACTCCAATCCGCGGATGTCGTCCACGAACTGTTTCTCGGGAATTCCCGAGCTCAGTCAACAGCCCTAAAACTGAGCGGCCCTCTCAGCGATATAAAGCAGCACCACCTCCATCCCGTTCTCGAGAGCGAGAGGCTAAGCGTGTCGTTTATTCCGATATTCACGAGTTCAGTCAACGGCTCCATTAACGCTCTGCGCAGCAGCCGCTGACATTGTACGTCTTGCTCATCCCCTCCCTCTCATTCACGGGGGTCTTCACGCCTACGATATGGACTTTCATGGAGCGGCCCTCTCATCCCGTATCGATCTCGACGATGTGCATATCATCGAAGTCCCTCTCCAATGATGGAGTGAAATATACGCTCGAGAAACGGGATGCTTACTACGCGGCCGACGGCGTCTTTCCATTCATGGGTTCCTGTTCTCCGGGAATCACTCTCCTCGTGAGAATGCCGATCGATAGAAGGACGGTGTACTGTTTGATAAAAGGGTCGAGATACCGATAAATCTAGGATCTGATGATGAAATATATGATGATAAGATCTCATCCCGGCGAGGAAGTCATCCTTTCATGAGGGATGAAAGGGGACTACAAGTGTATTATGCGAGGACGTTTTCCACGTCCCTGCTGAGAAGTCCGTATCGGATCCTCGGGTTTGTATCGGGAGCGGGGTGTGTGCGTAGAATGCATTTCTCCCTTTTGTAATGTTATGGCTAACATGGAAAGGATAGAGTGATTGCATCTGGTTTGGTGGTGTAGAGGAAAAGAGATGGTCTGTCTAGTAGGAGGCCCTGGTATTGATTCCAGGCTGTAAAATTGTTTTTCTTTCGTCATGCCATGTGAAATCTTCCCCCCCCCCCCCGGGTTATTATGTTCTTGAGAATAAATCAGACAGCCGCAATGGCCGGAGGGAAGGTGAGAAGAGCGAGACAGACACCCGGAGCCAGGCAGAAGGCATGACACTGCGGACACACAGACGCCCAAGCATAATATATATATAGTTGGGATAATCTGAGCATGACAACGTTTCACTCTCGAGCTCAAAATCAATTCATGGTACTCTTACATCGAGTACATTTTCATTCCTGAAAGGATTCTCATAGCTCTGATGGTCTCAATTTCTCATTTCCCGCGTTTCCATTCTTGAGATTTCGGAGCAGATGAATACCTGGATTTGTGCCTTGCGTGCGACGGGAGTCATCGACTCCAACGCCTCCCCTGTTTCTCCTCGGAGAAACTTAGCCAAAGCAAGTCGGGACCTTCCCCAGGCCGCAGGCAAGGTCGGAGGGGGTGGAGGAGGAGGGTCCGTTGCGTATTGATCATTGTATGTGGAGGGCCTGCGGGTGAGGGTCTGACGAGTGGTGAAGGAGCCAGGTTATCGACGGCTCGTCAAACGTGGAATCTGAGGAGTGCCGTCCGTATAAATAAGAGTAAGTGTTTGCTGATTATTGTAGACATCGGACGAGTGTGGCTCGAGGCTGAAGGGAGAGAAGTGAAAACTCGCTCTCGCGGAATGGGAAGATACGGGCCTGTCTCCCCCGCTGTTATACCATTTTGAGGTGATTCTCAGGCATACCTGCCATTCAGGCAACCCCCATGCACGAAGAAGCACGCAGGGGCGAACGAAGGAATGGAGAACAGGGCGAGGAGGAGCGAGTGTAGGCCGTTGCGTCTCGTTTCACCTTCCTACAGTCTAGACAGAGAAACCGAGAGAGACTACAAGGCCAAATGATATACCCCGAGGATAAGTAAAAATCCAGACGGCAGGAGAGAGAAAAGCGAAATGCCTTCATTCACGAATGGGATTTCTGGCCGACGCCGTATCGACAAGAATGCATGTCTGCATGAGGCTTCTGTATTCACGTTGCAAATGTTTTTTAACTTAACATATGTTTTTCATTTGGCATAGTTATCTCGTTCGAGTCTTCCGCGCTGCGGCTGCCAACCGGGATAGCCACTGGGGCCTGCAACGCACCGATCCGTTTCTTCACTTCTGCTTCGAAGGGTGACGACGTGACGTCGATGGGATTTAACCAAGGAATGTATGGAGGGGGGGGGGGAGGAAATGAATGGAGTGGGTTGGGTATCGAGGAATGATCCTTTTGTGCATTTGAGCATTATCAAACGCGAAAATGAATGCATTGTCCGGTCCGACGATGGCACTACGTTCATCCAAAATTCAGGAAACGCAACACCTGCGAGACCTGACTTCATTGTCTGGTGGTGCAAAAGTACACGAGAAGGGACGACCCTTAACTTGACGAGCTGACAAACCGAAATTTCCATTCGATCTTGAATTAATGAGCAAGTTCCTCTTCACAACTTTCTCTCGCGGCTGCGCTATCGCGAATGTATCACGAATGGAATTGAAACTGGCATGTGCTTACAGACGTCAGACAAAAGAGGAAACGGAAGCTCCTAGACAGGGTAGTAAGTCGAGAGTCGGAGCTGTTCTGCTCTCCCTCGGCTCATCGGCTGGCCCGCTATCTCTCCCGATTTCCATCATTCCAGGCATGAGGAATCCTTAGGGGGGTAAAGGGTTAGCGTCATTGCAGGAAGGCCTGAGAATCATCTGAAAAAGGTATATTATGATGCTTTTAATAAATACTAGTAGGTAGCCAGTGCAAAAGCACGGAAATATTTAAAGGCTATGAATGCGCACATGGCCATCGGAGGCGGGACACAGGACGCGGCAAAAGCAGCCCTAATTTCTCGATTTGCCCCTGCGCATCGTTAATCGTCTTTGCAAAGGACGGGGAACCGACGCCGAGCGAAGATCAACCACGATGATCAAGGCGTTACCTTAAATCGTCGCATCGTAGGACAAAACGTGGTACGTGTCTCAAGAAGGTCGTTTCGAGACTTCTTTTTATCATGAATCAGTTCAATACTTCAGTTTACCTAATGGCAGAAATGAGCGATTGGGGATAGATGAAACAAAATGCCGGCGTTCCACGTGCAAATTGATTGATAGAGTTTAAAGCAGGCTTGCGGTGCGCATCGGGAGAGAAAAGGAGCAGGTACCAAGGGGTTTTTGGAGCAGCCCTATTGAATACTCCAGCATGCCCTGCGGAGACCCGCCAACACCTCTAGAATGCACCTCGTCGTTGCCCTTCATCTCCTTTAGCCAATGTTTGCCTTTCAACGTTCACATCGTCAAGGATGAGATCTCCGCCCGTATATTTATCGGGATCTCTACCCAATGTCACTTAGACCCGACCCGAAGTCTTCCACTGGTCGGCTAATACGATAAAATCGATAACGAAATAAAATCATAAAATATGGGAAGCACTGAGACCGACGACAGCGGCATCAGCGGCTCATCCGCCATTTCGCGCCGATCGGCGGAACCAGCCCCCACCCATAATCTCTATTAATTAAATGTATTTTTTTTAATTTTTATTCGGCGCAATAATCTCGGCCGATTTCTGCTCGAGACGAGTTTAAGGCTTCCCTGCACACCAAGTCAATCTGACGACTAGGAAAAAAAAATTATGAGGAAAAACGAATCTGCCTTCCCAATTATCCAGTGAATTGTTTTCATGCAGTGTAATATCTTCTTTTCGAGTGAATCGCTACCGTGCAAAGGAATTCCTCCTGCTATAAAAAAAAAGGATAAGATGGAGATTAAAAAATTGAAGAATTTTAAAATCTTGGAAATTTTGAAGGGAATCCGGAATTATTTTTCGGGAAATCCTTCTTTTAGATATCAATGTGCAAAATCCAAGTTTGCACATTCCGGCGTTCGCAATTTCTTGCTTGTGCTATTTCACACGATCGACACGTGATCGGATTAATGATTCATCCAGCGATGAAGCATCATTTCTGGACAACTTTGAAATAGCTGACTACGCTCGACATGTCAGTCCCCCAGAAGCATAGGAATAGGATTTAGGACGAGCAAATTTAGATATTTTAAACATGTAATTTTAAGAGATAGAAAATCACTGAAATAAACCAAAAAACAATTAAATTGTGCATTTCATGGACTCGACCCAGTTGCTCAAAGAGGAACCAAAAGAAAGCTAAGGGACAATTCATATGGGACAGACGGGGATTGAACCAGGGCATCACGAACGCCGGTCGGGAATGTAACTTTTACACCATCGAATCCATGCAATTCTTCTGCTCTCTCGATGCCATCCTTATTCGTATGTTATGTTGGAAGGAATTTCTCTTGAGGTGACTTAGGCGCCTTCTCGCTTGGTTCTTGGTTGGTTCTTGGTTCTTGAACCTTGGTTCTGCCAACTTTACCACGTATATGGCTCCCGAGCGTGTCTATGATTTCACGGAACCCTATTACCTCTTCACGGGTGGAAAAGAATCTAATTAAATTGATTAGACGCTTTCCCCTCTCCCCTGAAGGATTCACACCGTCACACCGCTCACACATCACATCACGTTATAGAAGGGATCAATTTATTCACCGGAATTATTGATTTCTCTGGACTCCTTTTCACTTACTTGTGCTAAAAATGAAGTCGCAAATTTTTTTTATCACCTACATAGTATGCTTTGGAAAAGAGAAAAGGAGGGGTAAAAGGGCGGCTCCTAAGACAGTACTCCTATTCATCTACACCGCGTTTTTTCCGTTTTCCCAAGAATTCCCTTTCCTAACGTTCTGGGTTCACTGAAGGGTTAGTCTGAGAATATCCCTGAGGCAAACACCGTTCTGGAAAATACCGGCTAACATGCTTTTCCGAGCTTTTCATGCCATTGCCGAATATCTAAAAAAAGCCAATCGACGAAAAGATACCAGCAGCTCCAGCTGGTGTATTTTCCGTGAATAGATTAACATCTAAGAGTGTCACAAAGTGGGATCGTTGTGGTACACGGTAAAAAAAAGTGGCTCTGTCGCCAGGCAGACCTGGCAGATGGCATAACCCTCAGGCCATGTTGTTTCCAAGGTCAGAAGATAAGAAGTGTGGGGGAGGAGACCAAGAAAATACACACGTCGCCCCATTCATGCGCTATACCCTCGTCAGCCCGAGGGGATTTCTTCCCACCACAGTTTTGCGATTCTGTGTCGAGAGAGAAAGAAAAACGCCCATTTATTATTGTCGATCCCCTCGGAGACGGATGTGAGGAAATTCACTTATACTGTGGGAAATGTTGAAGAAATGCAAAAGACGCCGCCGCGCCCGATTCGCCTGCGTTTTTAAACACATAATTTGCATGAAAATCATCGCCTGATTAGGTAGAATCGAATGAGGGTCGGAGGTTCTAAAGGAAAGTGATTTCGCATCTTCAGGCAATGTTTCTAATTATTTTCGAATAAACGTAACTAACTTAAAATCATTGAGCAAAAAGCAGTGTCCCGGTCCTGCCTCTGATTCCCGCTAGCAATCTGACAATAAATCTGGAGGATTCAGATTCCGATGTTACTGGCGTCACCTTGGGGTCCCAACCTCCATCTTGAGGTCCAACGGCGTCAAGGCTGAAAGGCTTACGATCGCGGAGACTAATGACTCGTTCCGTTGTTCGGCGAATAAATCCTTCACTCACGTTGAAAGTATTTCATGAGAGTGAGAGTATGGGAAAATATCCAATGAATTACAGTGAAAGAGCTCCGGACTTTTTGGTGGTCAACGCTGAATAAAAAACCTGAAAGCGTAGTAGAGACCGCAGCGTCCAGCACCAACGAGCAGAGAACCTGATGGAGCACAACCAAGTGGACAACCAGATGTCCAGTGCCGCATCCGATTGGAGGAAAAAAACATGAGGTTAAGCGCCTGGATGGCCATTCGACCCGCCGCTCCCGGGGACAGCCACATCTGCCCGCTTCACAGGCTGCGCATATTCCTGAATACATTTTTTCCTTCGAAAGGAACGAATCATTAATGAATGTCGATAAGCAAACAGAGCATGTTTTTTTGCGAGATAGACGGAGGAAATGAATGCCATTGCAGAGAAGACGAGAGTCGAAGGGGAAATCGATCAATTACGGTTAACTTCGGAGATATATGGAAAAGATATATAAAAGTATTTATAACTTGATGGAGAATTCTCTAGAAACTTCAAGCAGGAGACTGGAATTTGTAAAAAAAAAGAATTTCCTCTCTTATTACGTATGAGAGAGCCTGGCAATAAATGGCCAGTCTGCACATCGATGTTGATAGAACGTTGTAACAGCGTTGAAATGAGACAGGTCTCAACTATTTCTTAACGCTGCATGCGCCGATCGAATGCAACATGCGGATACCATGTGATTACATAAATATTCCATAAAGCATCAGCTGAACCTCTTCTCCCGTCTAATCATGGTCTCTACTCGGAGATCAGGAGAGGACGACCAGATTTTGAGAAAGAATGGTGACGTAAATTGATTGAAACTATTGGTGATATATCTTGTCGAACATTTCGTGAATCCTTTCTCACAAAGCCAATAGGCTAGTGCAAAGAACATTTTTCTCGGTCACATGATGCGCTCTCATATGAGTCACATCAACACGTTAACTAAGTCCTCTCCGTTCCCTAGGCCAGTATTAAGATTGCCATTGGGTTGTGCTGCCTCTTTCGTCGAATGTATCCAAGAATTCAAATACCTTGCCTGTTGCATATATGAGTCAAATCCCTGTGTTAGCAACTCGGCGCCATCTCACATCGGGGTCAGGAAACCTTCCATCCAACCGACCTCCAGTTTATGCTCAAGTTAATGTTTGAAGTTATCGCTAGATGGCCTTTCCCTGGGTTGCAATGAAATAAACAAAACTTTCAAACCCTTTCGTATAGAGATGTGCAATTAACGTTTTCATACAGCTCTTTCAAATGGATACGTGTGATGCGTCTTTGAGTGAAAGGTCAAAGGTCAAAGGTCAAACAAGCGATTAACTCAGAGAGGTCCAAATTGTAAGTATGCTCATTCGGCTGCCATTCCGGTCACGGATTCATTTCGTGCGAAATCTAACAATCAAAGTTTAATCATTATCCAGGGTAACCTCCTGCAAAATCGTACATCTTTTCTTCAGAGCATTTTCCAGATTTTCATCAAAATTTACCATCATCAACAAGAAAACGCGACTTCAGAGGTTCCCATGCCATATCGCGCCATGCCATATCCGAAGTAACTTAGCAAAAAATCCTCCATAATTCTGTTAGAGAAGAGTCTCTAGATTTTGTAGACACCTATATCGCCAGAATTCTTGCAGATTGTGCCATGCGATATCCTCTAGAAGGAGAGAGTTTTGCAGGCTGTTCTTCCCAAGGTCCTCACTCCCCCTTGCTTGGGTCACTGCGTATGTGCTTAGCTTTTGCGTACCCCAGCTATTGAAAAATTCTTTGAAAAATTGTATTCATGTCTTCCTTGACATCGGCATCGGCAAACCTGCCGATGGTGCCATACCAGCGGTTGCCGAAACTTCCCTGTCAGTCCTAGATTCAAGCGACGTCTACGGGAAAGTTCACTTTGGGTTAACCTAGGGTCGAGTAAAGAGGTAAAATATTAATACTTCAGAACAAGTTAAAAATTAAAAAAGACTTAAGCCCCCATACTGAAGAGAAATACAGGAATATAGAGGGGGGATTAACCGATGTTCGTTTGGAAATGAAGGGAGCAAAAGAACAGTCCACTTTCACAGCATGCACCAGATGAGAACGAGATGAAGACTGAAACAGAAGAGAATAAAATAATCTCCGTCTTCCCTCCCTCTCCTTCCCCAATTCCAGTCACCGATTCCAACATTTGCTTTTCATTTTCCCTCCGTCTTTCATATAGTCAGTGCCAGCATTTCCAGAATCTGATCGTGATAAGAAATTTCTTGCCCATGTGGTCACTCCGCCTCTTCCTTTTCCCGCCCAGACGAGCGGTATCACACTGGACTCGTCTCAATCCATTTCCCCTTCAACAATGTTGCCCGTACATCGCGATGGTCGAAGAAACTGTCGACACTCTGAACCATCGATAGTGGTATCGGTGCATCGACCTATCGTAACAGCCCCACTTGATATCCACTGCCCAGTCGCAGCGTGGCGTCATGCCGCATGCACAAAGGGGAGGGATAGGGGGAGGTTGGGGGTCAGGCCAATTTTGAAACTGTTATCTGACTTACCGGTTTGCTAGTAGGAGGCTGCACAGCATAATATGAAATATCATTAATAAATTTAATTTTTAAATTGCTTAAATAAAGTAGACGCATAAAGTAGACGCTAAATTTCATACCAGCAGAGTTAAATATCGTGGCAAGCACAAGTATCTCAGAATGTAGGGCTCGTTGAGAAACTATTCAACTCTGAATTTCAACTTCCTTGATTAAATGTTTTCGATGAGCAGCGAATGATTATTGCTGGAAATGTCAGAATTCTGATCTGGTTGTCATCATTCAAGTCTCCAAAGGATTTGTCCTGATTAATACAGCATATGAAAGATGAAATTAGTATCACTTTCAAATTTCTTTTGCATATTTGATGATATTCGTCTTCAAGTTTACTGGGATGAGGTCGAAATTGTTCGCCTTCGACTTGTAACTTTGAATACGCAGTCATATATTTCCATCCAGAACGTGTATCTTTTCATTTTTGACTCACCAATTCGCATTTCCCGAAGTCACATGAGGTGAACATATAACCTTGCAGTAAGCCATGAAAGAATCAGAAGAGAAAATCAGTAGAAAAGTATGGATGCAACTGATTCGTGCAGTACTTTTTGAAGAAACCTTTCTGTTGTGGTCAGAAGAATCAGATGCAATCAAAATGTGAGCAACCTTACAGCTACTTTTGTGCCAAATCTCAATGTGCGGTTTCATCCAAGTCTTCATTCAATGTTGGATTTTAGTATTAGGAGGCGAAAGCGCACATTTGGATGGCATGTGTTGTGGATGAGCGCTCCTTATTTATGCTTAGTCCTCCTAAGGGAAAAAAAAAGCTTTTATAACTTATTTTTTGCATATCCTAGTCCCTTTCGTTTATATTGTTCCCTTTTTGTTTGTCCATAAAATATTCCAGTCTCTTTTTAAGAATAGTCACGGAAGGGACCGTCACTACGTCATCTTCTAACGCATTCCATGCGTGAACCACCTTACAAGTAAATAAGTATTGTCTCGACCTGAGCCGCACCTGCGGTTTACGCAACTTGGGTTGACAACCACTCGTTATCTTGCTGCCATTGAACTGGGAGAATCGACCACGTTCTACGTTCTTGAATGCCTGGATGAGATCGCAGCTCCATACCCGTCTCTGAAGCGAGTGCAACCCCAACACTTCTATGCTCTTCTCGTATGGAAATCCCCTGACCTTAATATTTGAGTCATTCCGTGGAAAATGGGCCAAAAATTTTGTAAATTAAATCCCGATCGCCTCCGATTTCAATGAAACCAGCATTTAGGCTTTCGATGCCCCAACATATGGAAGTTACACATATGAGCCTCATTTGGCCAGTAGGTTTAATGCTACGGGGTGGTCAAAATGTAAGGTCATCTTTTAATCTCCGATTTTGATGTCACTATAACTTAAAGACTAGTTATTGCAGGGCTTTGTTTATGGTGTCACTTCACTCACAATAGAGTTAGAAATTCAAAACTATGTTAATAATATCATTGGAACAAAAAACTCACGATGATATTCATCGACTAAAAATTTGACTTTTGAAATTAATATGAAACTCCAAACACCTAAATTGCAAAAAAAAACGCTCGACGGACGTGCTAGTTGCTCGATGCTCGATGCTCGATGGACGAGCTGCGGGACGACTACCTCCGATCGAGAAGACCCCCATTGAAAGTGCTTCGATATGGAGTCAGTATCGAGTCACCCTAAGAGCGGAAAGGGAAAAGGTTCAAGAATAGACTACATCTCATGGCAATAGCTTTTGAACCAGGGGTTGTCCATTTCATACCAGCAGAGTTAGGTCTTGCACAAATATCTCAGAATGTGGAGCTCGTTGAGAAACTAATCCACTCTGAATTTCAAATTCATTGATTAAGTATTTTTTTATGAACAGCGAATGATTATTGCTGGAAAGTTCAGATTTCTGATCTGGTTGTCATCATACAAATCTCCAAAGGATTTGTCCTGATTAATACAGTATATAAAAATAGAAAGATGAAATTAATATCACTTTCAAATTTCTTTTGCATATTTGATGATATTCGTCTTCAAGTTTACTGGGATGAGGTCGAAATTGTTCGCCTTCGACTTGTAACTTTGAATACGCAGTCATATATTTCCATCCAGAACGTGTATCTTTTCATTTTTGACTCACCAATTCGCATTTCCCGAAGTCACATGAGGTGAACATATAACCTTGCAGTAAGCCATGAAAGAATCAGAAGAGAAAATAGCAGTCATATATTTCCATCCAGAACGTGTATCTTTTCATTTTTGACTCACCAATTCGCATTTCCCGAAGTCACATGAGGTGAACATATAACCTTGCAGTAAGCCATGAAAGAATCAGAAGAGAAAATAAGTAGAAAGGTATGGATGCAACTGATTCGTGCAGTACTTTTTAGATGAAACCTTTCTGTTGTGGTCAGAAGAATCAGATGCATTCAAAATGTGAGCAACCTTACAGCTACTTTTGTGCCAAATCTCAATGTGCGGTTTCATCCAAGTCTTCATTCAATGTTGGATTTTAGTATTAGGAGGCGATAGCGCACATTTGGATGCCATGCGATGAGGAAGATCGTTTCTTAATTAAGGCCTAATCCTCTTAAAGCCAAGAAAAAGTTTCATAATTTTTTTAGCACATCCTAGTCCCTGTCGGCCTAGACCCTTTCGTCTACGTTGTTGGCATTTTATTTTGTTCATAAAAGTATCCAGTCTCTTTTAAAAAATAGTCACGGAAGGAAGGTATCATCGTCATCGTCATCTAACGCCTCCCAAGCGTTAACCACCTGACAAGTAAATAAGTCCTGTCTCGACCTGAGCCGCACCTGCGGTTCACGCAACTTGGGTTGACAACCACCCGCCATCGTCCTGTCATCGAACAGGAGGAACCTACCACGTTCTACGTTCTTGATGAGATCGCCCCTCCATAACCTCCTCTGAACCGAATGCAGTCCCATCAATTTTAATGGCAAAAGACTTCGTGAAAAGGTCTATATTGCAGTTTCCGATGCTCAAATTACGAAAACTATTACTTATTATATTCCGTCCATAAATCATTGAACCGGCAGATCCCTACCATCTATGAGGCCTTTCAGTTCAAGCGATCGAAAATATTGGGAGAGATGATAGTATCGCTTTCAAACTTCTTTTGTATATTTGATGAAGTGGGTATTTAATTTTTCCCTTTGACTCTTAACTTTGAATACGCAGTCATATACAGTATTTTCATTCAAAACATGTACGTTTTCATTTTTTGATTCACCAATTTCGCATTTCCGCGAACTCGCATGCGGCGAACATAAAATGCTGCAGTAAGCCCTAACAAATTCTGAAGATATTCCGTAGAGAGGTTTGGATGCGTCAGATTCGTGAAGAACTTTTTGAATCAGCCTTTCACTTGAGGTCAGAAGAATGCATTTAAAATGTTAATAACTCGATCGCTACATGTCAACCAAGTTTCAGGTTTAAACCATATGTAGAAAAATAGAATTACCGTCAGTCACTCTCTTAGTCATTCACTCACACTCACCCAATCAGGTCGAGGCCTACTCAGAATTTCAAGGAATGCTTTTATTAAAATCAAGCGAATGAAATTCACGTTAAAATTTGCCTGGAACCATCATCATTGCTTCCCTAAATGCTTACAGACACAATTGAATCTTTGATGTAAGACTTGCTAATTTTGACCCAATCGCTTCTGACGGGTTCCATCCGGCCCCCAGACAAATCAAACTTGACACCGCTGGTCCAGGCTAAGTGTGTAACAATGCCAGGAAATCGCAAGTTCAGGCAGCGGCCCTCTCACCGCTCAACGCAACGGCTGCTCGGACATAGTGCGTAATACGCACGGGAACGAGTAGAACGTGACTGCGTATAACCTTGAAGTCCACTTTCATCTCGCTGAAGGAAGAATGACATCCTCCCCGAGATTAGATGTCCAAATACTAATAAATAGATGTACCTATAACATCGAGATCGATAATAAATAATATCGCGACCCTGTGCGTAACGTCCATAAGGGGTGAAAGGGGACTCGATTCCAAGTGAAATACGCGGAGTGTTTTTTACACGTCCCTACTTAAAAGTCCGTATCGGAGGTGTCAACACCCCCTAAGAAGGGAGGCAGGGGGGGAGTGTGCGTAGAATGCCCCTCTCTCCTTGTGTTAAGTTTTTTTTTTTGTTCATTAACCCGAGAATTAACCCGAGAGGGTCATCCCTCCGGCAGGGGTTAGCATGACCGAGGCGGGTTAGCAAAACGGGATGAGGATGACTCCAGACTTTCATTTGGAAGAACTAATGCAACTCCCGACGGTGCTCACTTGCACCCACTTGAAAAGTGAGTGCATACACACACACACACACACACACACACACACACACACACACACACTTAGAAAGCTCCAGTTGATGCCATTGCACGCCATCGTGCGACGAACGGTTCCTTGGATGTAAACTTCGTTGTCCGTGGGATTTTTCCGTTTCCCTCAAAATTCGGGGGAGATATCTCGCTTACCTCATAACCGATGGTCATTCATTTCACACGGGGTTGTTGTATAGACTGCAATCCAAGAGAATTTTTATAGTGATATCCGATGGTGGAGCACGCTGCCTGGTTGGGTCCGTATGGAATCACCCCTTGGCATTTCCCTTCCTCCTTCAACCTTCGACGGCGCCAAGAGTGAGAAGATCTCAATTTGGCAAGTCTCTCTCCCTCCCTTTCTTTTCTCTCCCACACGTCGGCCATGTCGACTCAAAGTTGAGCCTGGGGCTGAAGATTAAAGGCACTCAAGTAGCATCCTTGCGTTCGAGTGAGAGCCCTCGCTCAGGCGCAGAACTCTTCATCTTCTTCATGCATCAATCATCATCTTCATGCATCAATCACGTTGAGCAGTTTCTACGCTGTTCAGAAAATAACACGATGAGGTAGTTGCAAAGTACTCTATCGTAACTCACTCTATCTCCGCAGCAGGAATTGGACCCGCTCCTTGCAGAATTCCTCATTTTTGAGAAGCGATGATGCAAATCATCCATTCCGTTCAATTCCCCCCCCATAAAGTTCTGCTCCCGTGACAGGGGTCATAGGCAATCACGTAACCGATCATTCTAATTGCACGTACCTCTCTCTCCTCATTTGTGAATGATGGTATCCCGATTCTTGAATGGGACTGAGAATTCTTTCTCGGGCGCAGAACTCTCTCTGATCTATCAAACGAGTAGTTCCTCCTCTGCGCCGAAGACGCGTACGAAGATGGAGTAAGTGCATTGGAAAATATTCAAACGCATCTTCTGCAATCGCAGAAGAAAATAATCTCACCTTGGGCCGAGGATGAATTGGCGAATCCAAAAATTGCAGCGGTCTTATGTCTAACGGATTTCGAGACCTCTGAAGTTTTGGAGCCAATGGTAAAACGGTTGGATGAATATGGTAAAATGGCCCGTAGGACAAATGCAACATCTCCGTAGCTAATAGAGCAAGAAAGCTGATTATTGTTTATAATAAAGAGGGAAATCAAACAATCATAAAATGTCCAGAAGTTTTTCTGCCTCTCAATTCCAAAAAAATTGCAATGAAAAAATATATTTCGAACGTAAAAATTCCACTATGAAAATGCGGGGGCCTGCTTTTAGGCGACTTTCACGCTCCTTCATGAAAGCCCAAGAGTAAATTTAATCAGTTTTAGCAATGTTTCAAAACTTTGATTATTTTTTGACAAATTATGCTTTGATGGAGGTAGGGGGAGAGCTACGAATTTGTTCCCGGGAGTAAATTAATTGGTCGAACAGCAAAGAATGGGTTATTGAGTTTTTCTTTTTGCAGATTTGCTTCATTGTTCTTAATAAAGCAAAAATAAAATGAAACAAAATATTTGAATTTGTATAAATAGCGTTGTTTTAATTTTGCTTCAAAAATAAAAAAAGTTCGAGTTATGGCGGCCCACGCCCAGGGGAAAGCGTGGGAAAGTCTCATTGATGAGGACAAAATCGATGCCAGGTTCCATTCTGACCGGTTCCCATCGGCTCATGAAATGGATAGTTCGCTTCGTTCGGCATAATTGATTCGCATTCCCACATGAATTCATCCCGAAACACGGGGAAAGGCAGACGGAGCTCATAATTTAACCACGCGAGGACGGGAAGGCCAGCTGACCTTCACCCGACCTTCACCCGAAGGCACAGAAAGAATGACGCCGCGAGGGCAGGCTTTTCCTCCAATGCGCCTTTGAAGGCGTGATTCCTCGTTCTTCCCCGAAAGTCCCTGCACGTTTTCCGAGGGCTGATGGCTCTCTGAATCGTGAATACCATGAGTCACCTTCGTGGAAAAAAAACTTCGCAATTGTCAACCTGCGAGAAGCTTGTTATCCTTTATTATCCTTTATTTATTGCTTGTTATCCTTTATTTATTATCCTTTATTATCCTTGAAGATCCGCCTCCCATGATCGACTTGTTCATAACGATTTTTCTCAGTTGTTTTTTTTTTTATTGCACTGTTTCTCTGAATGGGCGACGTGGAGGCGGAGCGATTGACAGGCGGAGCCATGCAGAGCGCGCACTCGCAGGGGCCCGGCTTTTTTTTATTTTATTCATCTCTCGAGGGACACCCTTATTGTTCCTCTCTGTGTTTAGAGAGTTGTTCATCGTGAAGTGAAACGCTGTTTTGCACTAATGTATTTTTTTTTTTTTGGAGGGGGGAGAAGTGTCGCGATTGAGTTTCGCACTTATCTTGTGGCATCGAAAGGTAAGGCAATGTATTCGGTTCGAAGAGGCGGAAGAAACATATTCGAGTATTATTGCAAAAAAAAATTTTTTTCTCTCTTTCTTTTGCAGCTGGCAGCCAGTCCGTTCCTTTAATTCCCTCTAATGGACCAGTGACTGATGATCGTCATTATGATGAAAAATGTTATTTATTAATCATAAATGTTGTGCCTTTCCTCCAAGAGTCATGAAACTGTTCACCGTCCTCCACCAAATCCAAACGATCCAGAAAAAAAGAGGAATTTCGTGGATTATCTCCGTCGGTATTATCGAACGAGACGAAGGCGGCTGCTTTGCAAAAAATAAATTAAACCTTCATTCGGAATCGAGATCGTCTCTTGAACCCAAAGTGGAGAATTTCTCGGACGGAAGTCTACTACAAGGGGGAGGTTTTTTGTTAGCGAGCGTAGTAGTTAATCATAATTATGAATTACCGCTCGTTTACAGAAATTCACAACCCTTTTTTCGAATTTATATTCAGTTCAAACTCGAAAAATCGCATGATATACATGTACTTTTCAAATCCACCTGGGGAGCGTTTCACCGCGACGGATATATACGCCCAGGCAGCACACGTTGGGCCCACGTTGGCTGAGAGTGGGGAAGCACGGGCCCACATCGCAGTGGGCTGGGGCGACAGTCAGCATTTGCCAATCGAAGAGAGCATTGGGCCCGGATGCAAAAAAAAAAAATTCCTTTAGTTAACTGTCCTTTAAGGGGGCGCAGTGCACTTTGATTTGGGTTGGCTGGAAAGAAACGCTCTCGGATTCCTAAACGCTTGGTCCCATACATATGAGCCTTATACCAATGTCAGCCACTCATTGATATACTTCTAATGATGGTACTTATAAGTACCGTGCTAAATACTTACTAGTACTTGATCTCAGAATTTCGAAAACGGCAAGATCGATTCTAAATCCCAAAGTTATGCCACGGAGAATATCGCTACCGTTACGGATTTGCAAGCGAATGTTAAACAAATTTGGCGCGCTTTCATGCTAGGCGAGCCAAAAAGTTTGCACCATAGAAGTCCATTATCATGATTTGCCAACAAAAAAAAGGATGGTGGACGGGGTCTGCCTTTCATGCTACCCTCGGCGTGGAAATTTTTTTTTTTCGTTTTTACCTTCTGTATTGTGTTGCATAGTCCTCCTCTCGAGGGATGAAGGAAATTGATGGGAGAGAAGGAAAAAGTACCTGTGGAATGAATTATCAATAGTATTTATTTTGCAAGAAAGAAAAGAAGCCGGAAGGTCTCTTTATCATAATGGTTTAGGTGAAAAAGTGAAGGGATTCATTCTCGAACTCATGAAGGAAAAAATTAGAAATTGATGCTGATTGGCAGCAATCTGGACGACCTGGACGATCTTAACGTCGGAGAAAAGAAGAAAACGGCTCGGTTGCAATGTCCAGGTTCCATCTAATATGTAGGATCAAAATGCATTTAATGAGATTTATTGAGTCTGAATTGATTTGGGAAGCAGCCATTGTTTTCAGGCAAACGATCTCTACAAAGGCATGGCCCTTCTCGAGGGGGGGACATGAGGGAAGGCGGGAGGGGATGGCCCTTCTCGAGGGGGGGACATGGGGGAAGGCGGGAGGGGATGGGCCTTGACCACACGCTCCACCCCCTCGCATTCGCCCCTGGCTCGAGAGCCGAGGAGTCCGAGGGGAGGGGAGAGACCCTAAACGACATATCTGATATATGAAGCGCTGAGGCCCTAGCTCTTTTTTCAGGGAGGGTACTGCACCGCCTTAAGAACTCATGGACTCTCACGAAATAAAAAGAGTTCCTTAGCCTGGAGGTCACTTGATAAAGTGGCCTTCTGTTATCTCCCCTGAGTTTCGTGCATTCGGGCCTTACTCTCTGATGACCGAGAGAGACTCGGTGGCTATGTAGGGGAGCTCAAAAATCATGTACATATATAGAGTCGCATTAGAAATCTCTTTAAATCGCTGTAGTATGATGTCGCACGTCAGCATTTGACTTTGGTTCAACGTGGGGCCGCCGGACAACCCCAGTAGCACCAGATATTGGGTCGATGATGTAATGCGAAAACCAATTTTTAATGACTTTCCCTGTCGTCACCCTTTCTTTAATCCCTTTCTCTACGGGACTCACTCTCTTTAGGCATAGGCCTAACCAACAGATTACCTTTGGGTCACCCAAATTCCAACCTTTTTTCTTTCGAAAGATACTCGATTCTCGACTAACGGGGACAATTAGGCCTTTAAGAATGAATCTGTGGGTTTCGAGGCATCTCTCGTTGAAGACGTGTAGCGTTCGGCCAATCGCACGCTCGTTCACACTTTCACGAACCATTTCAGTCGGGACTTGGACGAATTCAGGAGTTCCTCGAACCGTCTCGAATGGGTGCTGGGGAGGGAATGCCTCCGGGAAGCAGGGAATCCGTGGCGCGCGACATCCTGGTCATTCGGGGATGTCCGGATCAGATTTCTCCGCTTCCCCGGCCGCTTCGATCTATCGTTGCTAACTGCTGGTTCATTCTCGGCTCAACTCATGAACTCAGCACGGAAATGTATTGCACGTTTAAGTAAATAAAAAAGATCCAGACGCCGATAGGAAGGCTGAAGTAGTCTTGGATCCGGCATAATTTCGGCACGACATCTGGCAACACTGGAGACGGGGTCAGAGCTAGCGCTCTGAGCCTAATGACGGCTAAGTTCAATTTTTATTGCGAAATGACGCATCGCAAGCAACAAGGAGGGCACTTTTCGTCATTTACAAGTCAATACCTTTCTCATAGTCTGTTTTATCCGAAGACCTTTCGGGCAAGTCGAGTGGCAAAAAAAAGGAATGAAATTCGCATTTTCATAAGCGAGATTCAGTAAGCTCCTCAACCCGGAGGAGGTGGAAGCTTCAAATTTGCTCCCGTGATTTTGTGTCGAGAGAGGAAGAAGCATGGCAAATTTAATTCCTGTTGATGCTCTCAGAGAGGAATACGAGACGGTTGAATTCTGTTACGGGAAGAGGTTGAAGAAAAATTGGCCATCTGCTAAATATTGGCTCCCATTCGACTATCGCCATTCCATCGTCGAACCAATATCGGACCGACGCGATGATCCAAGGTGCACTTGAAAGATTTTGGGAAATGTTGAAGTGCGCTCTGTCTTTCCCCGGAATCGTCCCTCGCAGGAGTTCTTCGTAAATCGCGAAACGTCTCGAATCGCCTCATCACAGGAGTCAATGGACGAGGACGCTTCATCGTTCATTGCCCCCATTTTCGAGACAGAATCAAGGAGCCCAGGCCATAGGGAAGCTCAAGCTCCCCCTGAGAACCCCTTGCAGGTTCAGTTTAGGTGGAAGGAAATTCTCGATAAATTCGCAATACCTGTGCGTTCCGCCCACCATGTCTTCCCAAGGATAAGGACGGTCTGACTCACCCCCAGGGGAAGGAAAGGCGTTAAAACGAGCATTTTCCATGAAATGAGAGGAAGGGAAATATTGGAATTTCCTCTTCCACATTCCGCTTTCGGCTTGTTTTATGGTCAGGGAATTCCTCCCCTTTTCACATTGCCTTGCATTCTATCGTGCGTGAATGGCAGAGTATTCATACTGCTCTTTCGAGAAACTATCACAAGAATTGGATTTCTCCTTTTTTTCCCCCATCGTTTTCCCTTCTCTTGGTGTTAGGTCGGCGAAGATGAAGGTCGCAGCATGCATATGTGCTTTGGTGCTTTTGCCTTCCGTTTTGGCTTCGCGTCTCCCTTCGTCCCGGATTCGGATCGAAAGCGAAGGAAGTCGAGACGATCCGTTGCTGGCGTGCGTGAGGGACCTGGACGAGGAAACGCGAAGGGAGGGAGGATCGGGGCTGAACGTCTTCGTGGAGGGAGGAACTAGGCTGAACGTCTTCGTGGAGGGAGGCGCGGGATTCGGGGTGCCGGGCATCCCGCTAGTCTTCTTCCCGCGGGATTTCCCGCTGGATTTTTTCGCCGGGGTGGAGGTCGGATTCTACTCTGACGTATTCGTCTACGCCGAGAGCGTCGAACGGCTCAGGAACGAGACTTTCAAATACCTGGCTCGATTCCGGCGGAAATTCCTCGCTTTCCGAGAACAGACTCGGGACGAAGCGAGCCATCTCAAGAAGCTCTACGATCGGCAGCTCTGGAACGCATACCTGCTGCACTGGGATGGAAATCGAATGAGATTCGCGTATTTCTGCGCCTACTGCGACGGCGGACGCCACGCGACGAAGACGGGGAACGTGTGGAAGCCAGGCGCCCGATTCCGGAGGGCCGGATTCCCGGTCACCTTCGACGGGAATTTCCGCGGGGCGCGGTTGAAGGTCCCGTTCAAGCTCGTCGGAAAGGCCGCTTTCGTGGACGCGAACGGGAAGAAGACCGGCTTCGACATGAGCGTCGTCGCTGCGCTCGGTCGGATTCACAATTTCACTCACGATATCCTGCCGGTGCCGGACGAGAAGTACGGGACTCTGGTGAACGGGTCCTGGACCGGACAGATGAAGATGATCCTCAATGGGGAAGTGGACTTCTGCGTCAACACCCTTTCCCTCGACATTCAGCGCTCCAAAGCCGTGGATTTCTCGTTCCCGTACGACGTGGACCACCTGAACATCGTGACCGCCCAGCCCAACTCGCAGTCGAAAGCCCTGACCGTCCTCAAAACATTTTCCGTCACGGTTTGGCTGCTGCTCGGCGCTTGCATCCTCGCGGGCACCGCCGTCTTCCGCCTCCTCGACGCCTTCCCGAAACGGCCTCACTTCTTCACCGACGCCTGGGCGTCCGTGCTCGGGCAGCGCGTGGAGGGCATCCAGCGTCGCGCCTCCGTCTTCGTCTTCTTCTCCGCTTGGTCCTTCATGATAGTCTTCGTCGGGAAGATTTACTCGTCGGATCTCGTCTCTCGCATGATCGCTCCCAAGCAGGAGAAGCCCATCGATAATCTGCAGCAGCTGGAGGACTCGGGCTTCGGTCTGTTCGTGCAGTTGGGGACCATCCAGTACCGGGTGGCCGAGAGCAGGCCGAAGCTCAAATCGAGGATGGGAATCGTACCGATCGACGAATTGTACGAAAAAATCGTCGAGATTCCGAAGAAACGGAATTTCGCGATACTTAGTACTCCTGGACCCATTCGAAGCACTCTGATCGAATCAGGGGTGAGGGGGAAGATCGACATCGAGCAGTATTACGGGTCCAAGGAGAATTCGGATGCGTTCATGCCGGCAGCCGTCATGGTCAAAAATTCCCCCTTCACTTCGCATTTCGACCGGACCATCCTGATCTTGCACCAGGCCGGGATCCTGGACCACCTGAAGCGGCTCACGATCTACGAGAACGCGCTGTGGCCAATGACCGAGGAAGGGCAGAGGGCGGAGCGGCGGAGGCGGCGAAGCGCGGCAAGTCAGGGCGAGAGGGAGACGCTGAAGCTGGTTCACTTCAGCGGGGCCTTCTTCGTCCTCTTCGTCGGTTATGGCCTCTCGATAGTCGTCTGGGTCATCGAACTGTTTGGGAGAGGTCGTGGCCGACCGTGATGCCAGGACGACGTGAGACGCTATTGAACCGGTCGTGAGAAACCTCAAGAGAATCGCAATGCGAAAATCTGCATCCTCAACCCTTTCCCCTCTCATCCCCTTCGCCTTTCATCCCTTTCCCCTCTCATCCCTTTCGCCTCTTACAA
Organism: Darwinula stevensoni; assembly: GCA_905338385.1. Lineage (NCBI taxonomy): Eukaryota > Metazoa > Arthropoda > Ostracoda > Podocopida > Darwinulidae > Darwinula > Darwinula stevensoni. The sequence continues at coordinate 32,028 of CAJPEV010001644.1, forward strand.
AATACGCACGACAGTTATATCTGCCTACCTCGGTGTCGTGTCGTCTGAAATGATTTTTTTGTAGTTCCTTGTTCAATAAGCATAATTTCTGCACTTTACAATTTTGTGAACATTTACATAGAACATTTTAAGGATAACGATGGCAAGCCTTTAGCTTTCAATTTTTTTTTTTCACGAATTCGCCTGGCACCGCCAGCTTGTATTTATTCATTTCGATCCCATTGGATTCGCTTCATGTTTCCATTGTCGCCCTTTACTACGTAGTAGGCGAATGCCAATGTCCTTTTCGACGATTGGAGACATTCCTATTCACAAATATCAAGAATAAAGCAAGCAGAGGTTCAATTTCAGTTTCGTTTTCCGTCGTATGTGAATGACGAGTTAGTACGTAAATTTTGAGCATGGGAGACGTATGGGGAGATTTTCCTTAGAGCAACCTAATGAGCGTTCAACGGGTTGATTAAGCCTCGTATCTCATAGGAACAAGACTGTGTCGTTTCCCCTTGGAAATCCGACAGGACCCACGACGAAGGCCCGAAAGCTCCTGTCGCCTTTAGATCGCACCGCCTCGGGTTCCATCCCTGTGGGTGCGTGTGTGAGTGCTTCCGGTGGCCCTCAAATACGTCAAGGAGGCGTTCGGCGGCGACTGGACCTTCTGACAGAATGATGCGAGGCAGCACAATCATCAGCTGTGCAATCAATGGTTTCGAGACGATTTCCTCTCTTTTATCGACAAGGACCATTGGCCTCCGGCCAGTCCTGATTTGAATCCCTTGAACTACTAAATATGGGACGAACTGGTCCACATCATTCTTTGGGATTATGTGACGTCGAGAGGGACTCTGATGGACGAACTGAAACGGGTTATGAAGCGGATTCGCCCGGAATTCGTGTTAGAAAGTTGTTTTGCACCGTGGCTGATCGCTCAAATTGTGTGTCAATAAATGTTGCTGATCGTTTGGGTGATCAAAAGCACGTGGTTTGTGAAGAATTTTATAGAAAAATTTTAAGCCGAAGTGAGGCAAAATTGGACGATATATTAATGAAATAATAGCATCGCCATTTATTCTGCCGCACCCGTCAGTATGCGATGAAAATATTATTGGCTTATAGTGGGGCCAAGGGACAACCCCAGTTGAACCAGATATTGACTCAATGTTGGATCAACTATGGGGACGTTGTCTACACCTTGGCCAATATATCAGCTAAATATTGACTCTCCGATATTGCCATTCCATCATCGATGCAATATCGAACCAACACGTTGATCCAATATTCCCAAGTTGCACTTAAAAGTTTTTGGGCGAAATGTTTAAGTTTTCCTCCGGGCCACCAGATGGAGGCAAAGGTCTCGCTTTTTGCACAGTACACAAATGTGATTCCTATCTTTCCATGGAATTGTTTCTCACAGGAGTTCTTCGTTTACGTTTCGCCTCGTCTCATTACAGGAATTAAGAGACGAGGACGCTTCATCATTTATTTTCCCCCTTTCGAAGCGGATTCATGGAGCCCAAGCCATATACAAGCACTTATTCCCTATGAGAACCCCTTCAGAACCACTATGAGAAGAAAGGTCCAGTTTATCCGAAAGAAAATTTTCACAAAATCGTGGTGTCTGTGCGCTCCTCCAACCATTTCTTCGTGAGGGCAGATTGAATGGTCTGTCTCCCCCAGGGTAAGGAAATTGGATACTGAACTTTCGGAAGCACCATAGGACACGAGAAGGGTGCATTTTCCCTTAAACTGTACTATAATCGATACATGCGAGGGAAGTTCATCTCCTGTACTATTCTTTGTCTCTCGCTTTTCACTAGAACATACATGTGTATGGCGTCACGTATCAAGCGATCAAACACATTTGATCCCTTGACTGATCCTTGAATATACACGTAGATCGAGTGTCAAGGTAGATTCATCCAGACAGAACTTCTGGAAAAATGGAAATCCTTGTGATCCTTCAAACAAATTACTTAAGTTTATTACCGAATAAGAATAATTACTTACGAAAATCAAAAGAAAGATGTACTGGGAGAAGTATCCGATGAGGCAAACTCAGATTCAGATTTTAAATGGATCTCGTTTATCTTAATCTTTTCTCTCTGTTGGGCCACACTTCCTCTCAGAACCAAGTGAACAGGTCTAACCTGACAAATGTGGTTGTAAAGGAGTCAGCTCCGTATCTGGTAAGGTGACAATGGTGCCTTCCAAATGGCGACTGACTCCGGATTTCAAGTTTCGTGCTAACGTCCTCGGTACCTCTGGGAGGAGCCTGGGTACCTCCCTCAAAATCCGGAATCCGGATAGAACATGCAACTTGACCCACTTTTGTCCCATTGGTAATTTTGAGTGTTGGCCTCAACTTAATTTATTCAAAGTCATCAGGATCTTATGACTTCCTTAATTTTTTTTTTTTAGTCTTGTTTTACGTGTTTCCCCTAGTTGGTCACAGGGTTGTCCCATCCTCACGGTGATAACATACCATCATGCTCATTTAAAAATTAATTATTGACTAATTCATGTATTTTTCCTTGATTCATTATAAAATGATCAATAATAACGTAATGAAATTAAGTTGTAATACTCAAAACAATTTTCCTCAACATGCAATATCATGATTGACGAAACACCACAAGAAACATAATTTCATTAGAGTTATTAAATAATTAATATTATTCCGCTTCATCTCAATGCACCATCATGAAAGGAAGAGAAAGGTATGGAAGATATTAGTGTAGAATGGGATGAGATTCCTGCAACTCTTTTTCACACTTCTGGAGGAATGCATAATATTAATTCCTCCTTCGCCATCCTTCGTCATCCTCTTTCAGAGCATTTGTGCTTGGGCGCTCTTGCCTTTCGTTTCAACTTCGTTTCTCGCTTCATACCGGCTTCAGATCTAAGTCGAAGGAAGCCAAAATAATCTGATATTTTCGTGGGGAAGGGACTTAGACGCGAAGAACCGTCGGGAGCAAGGATTGGGGTTGAACATCCTTGTGGTAGGGGGGGGGGGGAACGTGGGATTCGGGATACCGGAAATCCCGCAAGTCTTCTTTCGGTAGGTTTTCTTGAAAGTCCTCTCCCCGCGTGATTTCGTCGCTGGGGTGGAGGTCGAATTCTACCATGACATCTTTCGTCTACACGAGGGCGTTGAGAGACCTCAGAAGTAGACCTTGAAATTCCTGGCTCGATTCCGGCGGAAATTCCTCGCTTTCCGAGAACAGACTCGGGACGAAGCGAGCCATCTCAAGAAGCTCTACGATCGGCAGCTCTGGAACGCATACCTGCTGCACTGGGATGGAAATCGAATGAGATTCGCGTATTTCNTTTTCATGAATTCGCCTGGCACCGCCAGCTTGTACTCATTATTTACTCATTTCGATCCCATTGCATTCGCTTCATGTTTCCATTGTCGCCCTTTACTATGTAGTAGGCGAATGCCAATGTCCTTTTCGACGATTGGAGACATTCCTATTCACAAATATCAAGAATAAAGCAAGCAGAGGTTCAATTTCAGTTTCGTTTTCCGTCGTATGTGAATGACGAGTTAGTACGTAAATTTTGAGCATGGGAGACAAATGGGGAGGTTTTCCTTAGAACGACCTAATAAGCGTTCAACGGGTTGATTAAGCCTCGTATCTCATAGGAACAAGACAGTGTCGTTTCCCCTGGGAAACCCGACGGGACCCACGACGAAGGCCCGAAAGCTCCTGTCGCCTTTAGATCGCACCGCCTCGGGTTCCATCCCTGTGGGTGCGTGTGTGAGTGCTTCCGGTGGCCCTCAAATGCGTCAAGGAGGCGTTCGGCGGCGACTGGACCTTCTGATGAAATGATGCGAGGCAGCACAATCATCAGCTGTCCAATCAATGGTTTCGAGACGATTTCCTCTCTTTTATCGACAATGACCATTGGCCACCGGCCAGTCCTGATTTGAATCCCTTGAACTACTAAATATGGGACGAACTGGTCCACATCATTGTTTGGGATTATGTGACGTCGAAAGGGACTCTGATGGACGAACTGAAACGGTGAAGCGGATTCGCCCGGAATTCGTGTTAAAAAGTTGTTTTCCACAGGGGCTGATCGCTCAAATTGTGTGTCAAAAAATGGTGCCGATCGTTTGGGTGATGAAAAGCGCGTGGTTTGTGAAGAATTTTATAAATAGAAAATTTTCAAGTCGAAGCGACGCAAAATTGGACGATATATTAACGAAATAATACCACCGCCATTTATTCTGCCGTACCTGTCAGTATGTGATGAAAATATTCTTGGCTCTCATTCCGCACCAACAAAGCAACGATTCTCTCGCCGAGCTGTCCTTCCATCTGGCGGAATGCACTCGAACCACACCCATTCGGCACAACAACGTTGTATCAACATTGAGAATAGGTTGAAATGTTGAGACTTGGTTGAAGTTGAGAATTCGACGAAAAATCAACATCAATGAAATGCTAGCTATTCATAATTAACCGTATTTTCAGCATTTGGTGACTACTCGTGAACTAAGGAAGTCGTTCAGAGGTTATTATGAGCAAATTAAAAAAAAATCGTATTTTCAATGTTGTTTTTACGTGGAATTATCCACATCATATCAACTAAAATTTGGTTCTACGAATCGACGCGAGATGGCACATAACCGCCAATTCCGCGATTCTTATCCTGATGCCTTTAAATAACCAGTACCCTGCGTTTTTCAGACAGTACCCAATCTTTTCCCATTTACAGCATAGGGGAAGGTATAGGAATTCCTAGATAGACATGTTTAAGGAGGTAATCAGGCAGAAGGAGACCGAAATTACTTCTGGCTAGTGGGTCCGAAAAGACACGCTCAATTTTCCTAAATCTCCACATGGCACGCGCCCTTACTCAGACTCATCCATGATGGATAGAGTATAAAAACCATGCCCGCGAGGTTGTTTCCCTCTACTGGACCGAGAGGTACTTGAGTCATGCAAGTACTCAACGTGAATTCTCATTCAGTAGAGGAAATAAAACTCTGAGGGTCCTTTACGTGGGATGATTGTACTCGATAGAGTACTGCTACTATCATACCTCTTGGGAACCATCTATGGAGCTATCGAGTCCATATTCAATTTCATCCGACAATCAAAGCTCATTCAAACCCTGGAATAGGGAGGAGGTACTATAATGCCCTTACGTTGAAAATTCAACGTTGACACAACGTCGCACAGCATCAACTTTTCAACGTTGAGCTGTGTTTCATTTCAACATTGTGGCAACATCATGGCAACATGTTACGTTGAAAAGTCAACCTTTTCTCAACATTGAGGCAACATTCCCATCAACCTTTTCTCAACGTCGACACAACGTTGTTGTGCCGAATGGGCAGGGTTCTCCCTAGTGAGTGAGGTAAGCCTCCTAAAAGAAGGGTGAGAAAAAATCGTCGAGATTCCGAAGAAACAGAATTTCCCCATTAGGACATAGAGTCGGTTATCCCTGAACCTTTCACTCGCGAATTATGAGGTGTGGAAGGCATGTCTTGTGTCATGCCCCTTGTAGGTGTCACCTGAGCGGCGTATGCGGATGTTCTACATTGTTGTTTTCTATTGGAACATTTTCACTCTAAAGGCTATACCATGTGCGGTGCTGTTGGATATGTACATCTGGTACGGAAGTGATATTTAATACGGAAGGGGACTTCCTGAAAGTAACCTAGTTTTTAAGTACAGGGTGCGTCAACGAATCGTAACGATTTGATTTTTGAATAACTTTTTTAATTCTGCGCCTTTTCTAATCGCATTCATAACTTTTGTAGAGCGTTTCGAGAGAATTTAACTGACACCTTGTTGAACTCAAACTAATAAAAAAAAGGAAGGGAAATACGATGGTTTCCGTGATGTACCCTTTTTTAGCGAAAATATGGCATGTTCCGCAACAAATACCATTTATTGGAATGATAAAATCACGGAAAGGAAGAAAATCGATTAGTACCGCATATTTCCCGAATAGGAAAGGCCTAGAATGCCCATGATGGTCAAGGCCAGATTCATCAGCGGATTCAGATTAAGTCCATAAAGTGATTCACGAAGAACGAAATTTCGGCGTGTCGAATCGCTTTGATTCGCGCCGCCCTGCACATGAAAACGCGTTTGAAAAAAATTTCCCGTCGATCATTGCCTATCTACATGGCTGTCTCTAAGCCGAACTGAATGGCCAAGAATAATCAAGCTGACTGAAGAAGGTAAAAATGAAAACTGGAATTAGCTTGGAAGCACATGAAATCGCCCAGAACCAATGGATAGAACTCAATGAATAGAATATGGTGGAAGGAATATATGTGGAAAACGGAGTTCAACATTTGTCCGATAGGACATCGGGGCGGGATGTTCCGAGTCGGATGGATTTTTCATCTTCCTGGAGACGCTGGGCTCCGACGGGTGGGGCTGCGTTCTCAAGTTCCTGGAATGCAATCAGTCATAATTATTTACGATCATTTGTAAACCCGATAATACTGACACTCTTGAGCGTTGGAAGACGACCCAAACTTTCAAAGTTATGCTACGAATGTATTGACAATATTTGGGCTCGAATCAAATGCCAGAGATATTAAAATAAATATTCATGGTTGGCATATGAATTCTTAGGGATTCTTTATATGAAACGAATGTCAAGTGTAAATTATTAAGTGGGACCGAAATGCGTCCCTCAAAAGTGAAGCGGTGTCTCTCTAGACACGACCTAGTACCAATATGTCCTAGATTCCACCTTTTCCATCTCCTACACTATTGAGGAGATTTTGACTAGAAAGCACCATATTACCGAAGAAACGCCGAAATACTCTTTGGCGTATTCTGAATAGAAACAAAACAATATAAAGTTAACTTTCCCGATCATCATCTCTCACGGTATGTCCTGGAGTGGAGAATGACTGAACCAGTATGTAAATCCTTTTACTGTGCGCCATCTCTTAAAATGGATGGTGATTTTGGGTAGAGACTGCTGTACAATAGGCTGTCAACACCTGAACTCATAAATAAAATGGGAGTAATAACGTCTTCTGAGTGCCTTTTTTGCAGTTGCAAAAGTTTTTTGCACCTTGATCCACTTGTTTTTACAATGTGAAAGTCTCCTTCCTCTTGGGAATCGAGTGAGTAAATTTTGATGGACATTTCTATTGATTTAAACCTTTCAATCGGTCTCATGCTGTTTTACTCTTTCCCTAATGCAGTCGAACTCGGTTATAACGAACTGGGTTATAACGAAACCTCGGTTAAAACAAAGTCCATTCAAAGTCCCACTGACGAAATCGACAACGTTCGTGCCCCTAATCCGTCATTCTTAACTGAAATTTCCGTCATCGGAATAATTAGCGTTGGCGAGCCATTACTTTATATTTCCTGGATTCGGTTGTGAGTCATGTGGGCGTGGCTGGAGCAATGTCAGGGAGGGATAATTCCCTGTAACTAAGATCACCTCATCTTCAGTCGCCATTTGCATTTCTCGTTGACAGCATTGCCAATGGAAAACGAAAGAGGCAAGCCTTCACGATTGAAAGGAAAGTGTGCTCAATTAGTTTAATAGAAAGAGCTCGAAGTAAGGCTAACGTCGCTCGCAAACATGGACACCTGTTCTTCTGTTTCCACAATTTGGGAAAACCGTGACAGCTTCATCCGTGCTCACGAGAACGTGTCACAAAACAAGAAACTTCCTAGATCTGTCGAGATGACATCGACGAAGCCTTGCTAAAGTACGAGGGCCACTCAATAAGTTATCTACCTGAATATGAAAAGGATGAGCAACAGGCCTGTGCCTGCTGTGACATGTCTCGACAGGTCTCGTGAGTGCCCCACCACTATACCAGCTCAGTGGCTCAAGTCCGTTCAAAGTGGTAGCGCATTAGATTTTTTTTCCCGAGTCTGTGTCATGGATTTGACGAAAGTCGAACATCGTTCGGTGATCAAATTCCTCACCAAAGAAGGGAAAGCACCTAAGGAGATTCATGAACGTCTGTCTAACGTTTATGGTGTGTCTTTGCCTTCTTATTACCGAGTTAAATTTTGGAGGAAGCAGTTTAAGTGGGGAAGAGAGTCAATCGAAGATGACCCAAGGTCGGGGCGCCCAGTGGAGGCTTCTGATCAGGAAATGTGTGANAGAGTCCGACACAGAATGCAGGAAGACGCGGGACCTGCGAGATCTCCGCCCGTTGCCTAGAGTCTGGTGCGAAGCAGACACGGATTATTACTACTTCCCCACATTCGCACTTGCCCACTTCGCATTTTTGTCGCATTTCACCACTTCCTCAAGGAGTGCGGCAATGCAGTCGTTGATTTTCCAGTCGTTCTCAGATCACCACTCCCAAATCTCGGAGACTTGCGTGGTTTCGAACTGTCGCCTTCGAGATTCGTAAATACGTTTTACTCGACAGGACATCGAGGTGACTTCAGGAAATGGTTTCTTTTTCTTTTATTTTCCCATCGTTGACTTTTTCTCAATTCTAGACCTAGATGATGAGCCTATTTTGTTTCTCCCATGAAGGCATCCTTAAGAATATCAAATCCCCAAACTGCGAGTCAACTTCATTTTTTCAATTTTTAATTCCTTTTATAAAAGCCTATTTCGACTTATTGGTTGCTTCTTTTTCGTTCTCTTTTAGCCTGCAGATTTTATACCGGCCCCTTTTCCCCTCAGATGTTTCTTTCTTATTCAGGTAAATAACTTATTGAGTGACCCTCGACGTTCAAGGCCCAAAGAAGCGCGAACGTCACGAATAGTGGGTCAGTCTTGAAACTGAAGCTATTGCAGTGTGACCAATGTAAACCAGAGTTGTAACGCTATACTAGTATCGATTTTGAAAACAGAAAAACGGAACGCCAATAAAGGCAACCTCTGTTATAACGAACCTTGGTAATAACGACGGTTTTTACCTGGTCCCTTCGATGATGTTATAACCGAGTTCGACTGTAAATGGACTCTCTGATTCTGATTGACTACGTAATCACGTTTTACAACAGTGTTATCAATAGAACCTATATGTCCTTACTTTAGAAACAACTCTATGTTGCATCTGACATGTATCTCCAAGTTTTCCAGAATGCCCTTAAAGGAAAAGAGCCCAAGGAAACGAAGACCTTTCGGATTTGCAGCTTCCCGTCAGCTTCTTTTGTTGGTGAGGCCGAGAATACATTGACGGACCTGGTAGATATTTTATTATCTTCAAAGGCGCTTGAAGTCTCTTCATCTTCCAGCTCATTCGTTTTAATTGCTACTGACAGTAGGTTTAGTCTCTCCTACAGTGCCCCAAACAAGTAGCGCATTGTTCTGGGATTTGGGACGCTTTTGACTTTTACATACAGCGGCTAGAGGCAAAGAATAGGGACAGTTTTTGCGTCATTTGCATAGCTTCTCAGCGTCTCAGCATAGCTTAAGCCTTGGGCTTAAGCTATGCTGAGATGGTAGTCTCAGGTCACTAACTCTTAGAACTGAAAGGAATTTACTACGGAAGCTCATAAATTAAAATCAAGATGAAGAAAACAGAGGACTTGGATTAGAGACGGAGCACAATAAGAATAATTAGAACGAGAATGTTTGCGAATGTGTAGTCCTTTAGGTGGTAAAAAAATAATTGCTCTTTGTAACGGTATTTTCCAGAGAGGATAATTTTAGACCTCTGAAAACTTATGTTTTGGGGACTTCGGCGCTTTTCTCATTGGAGTACATGTTGTATTATCCCACAGAAAACCTTACCCCTCATTCACCTATATTTAACTGCTTTTTCACCTAATCTTTCCTCCGTGAGCAGTATCTTGAGAAGAGATAAGATTCAAAAAGTGAAATTCTGGTTAGCCCAGGGGAAAGTTCCCCCTCGGACCTTCGCGCTTGTCTTCGTTACCCTTGTGAGACGAGTTCATGCTATTCCCCATATCGCTCCGTAGCCGCCGTGGCTACAAGTCGGTCACACCCAATGTGAGTGGTTCGGCTGCTTCTCAAAAATGTTCTGTGTTGTGATGTAATTTGGTTCCTTTGACGTTAGGCTAAGCATATCTCAGTGTCTCTGAACTTTCGACTATTCAACTCGGAATATTATAATGTAAAAATACATGGAGAATTCTGAGACATGATCAGACCAACAAGTTGCGAGCATAGAAATACATTTTACCGACTGTTTCACTGTGATTTTCTCGTTAGGGTTATGCTTTTATTCTTATATCACAACACCCATATGGGTGTTGTGGTTAACATATCTTAATCATAATCTCAATGTTAATGTAACAACAATCATATCAGATGAGAATTACAGGCTTTATTTAAAAATTTTTATTCATAATATTATACATTTTTACTACTCCTTTCAGATACTATAATGCTTCATCTCCCGTCTTTGCTTCTGAAGAATAGCTCTTCACCTCAATTTCTACTCTACCAAAGCTCTCTTTCTCTCGTTCCTCACTAACGACTTTCCAAATTCCACCTCAAAGTTTTCCGGCGCCGATTCACAAGGGCACGCTTCAAGAACCCAATTAGGAAAGTGAAAGCAAATTTTTAAATTCAGGGTAGCAATGGAATCACTAGGGCAGATAGTCTATCGGCACGATGACCCCTTGCAAGTCGGTTAGGATAAAAGGTGAGGAAACCATGCTCTTGTTTGGTTAGAAAAATAATCGTCCTTGAGTTGAACGTGAGGATGAACCGCAGTTCTTGTTTCATTTAGTAGCCTTGGTCTTAAGCTATGCAGGGACGGTAGTCTGAGATTGCTATAGAGTCAATAAGTCAAAAATAAAGCTGGGCGTGGCCACTTGTACTAGCAAAGCAAGGAGACCTCCACTTACCATTCTCACTTTCAGAATTTTGTTTTCTTATTTTTAAGTTTCCCTATACGTTCAAAAAGTTTTACAATTGCAATAATTCCAGTGTAGGGAGTAGTTGAACGTTTTCTTAATACCCCGTTCTTTTATCACTCCTTTAATAATCTAATACATATAGACGATCGTGACTGACTGACTGACTGACGGTAATTCTAACCATGTTCTAGAAGGGTTAAAAATCTGAAACTTGGTACACATGTACCTTTTGGGATGCAGAGTTCAGAAAAAATCAGACTTTAGAGGTATATGCCCTGGGGGTTCAAATTTTGGGGGGAAACGTTTTTCTTAAATATATTTTGTGACAGATGAGGATGGCATTCAGAGAGTAAACTGGATGTTCTGTGTTCAGTGGTGTAGTAGAAGCATATCTGACTAGCGATCAGGAGATCTGGGTTCAATTCCCGGTCATACCTTGGCTTTCATTTGGCCTTTTTTGCCTTCCATGTCCCGGTACTCATTCCCCCTCCATAACATGATTTTTGCTTCAATAAAACGGAGAGACATGGAGAGCCTAAACCTGGCATGGAGGTGCCTACCGAGACGATGAGTTCAGGGAAAATGCAAAATTTTAGATCAATGACCTGGGGGATATTTTTTGGGGCCGACGTTTTCAAGTATTTTTTTTATTATCTTGGCGGATTGAGCTAGTGTGGAAAGATGAAACTTGATACATAACTGGCTATTGGGATGCTGCAGAAAACTTCAGACTTTAGAAGTAAATGTAAGGGGGGCAGAAATTTCAACTGGAGATTTTTTCAACTAATTTTTTTGCCTCAATTAAATTGATGAACATGGAAAGCTGAAACCTGGCATGAATGTGACTACTGAGACAAAGAGTTAAATAAAAATGTTTAGTCTTGATACATCCCCTGAGGGAATTTTTTCGAGGGGCGATGTTTTGAACAAAAATTGTTGTGGCGAATTGGACAGAAATGGGAAGGTGAAATTTGGCACACGTATAAGTGACATGATATTACTGAGCTGAGAGAGTATTCAGCTTTCATTGAGCTCCCCTCCTGGCATAGCTTTTGGGTGGGTAGGCTTTTCCAAGCATCTTTTTTCACCAGCGAAAAGGGCAAACGTATAATATTGAAATTTTGTGGGCATGTAGTTCACCAGGCAGACATAGAAAAGTTGCTGACGCACGCATCACTGACGTGATGCTGATTTAAGGAAAAATTAAATTTTTTTTATACGTCTCCTCAGAGCACAGCTTTTGGGTGGGTCGCTTTTCCAAATACATTTTTTCCGCCAGCAGAAAGGGGAAACGTATAAGGCTGAAACTGGTTGGCATGGAGTTCCCTGAGAATACATTTCAAAAGAAAAAAAATTTTCGTTAAAACCCATTAGGGCACTTTTTCCTGTCCCATTTTCCTGAATTTTTTTTAATCCAACGAAACAGAGACAGAAAATGTAAACTTCCCTCAGAAGTACCTGTTTCATGGCTGAGTAGAGGAAAAATCCTACTTTTGAAATATGTCTCCTTAGCGTAGATTATTGGAGAGAAGTATTTCAAAATGTATTCTCCATCCTTACAAAAAGGGACACAAGAAAAGATTTCAAGTGAGGCACACATAGAATCATAGAAGTAATGATTTCGATAAAAATCAAGACTTTCGTCGCCATATGTCATGTATTTCAATGGGGACGTGTTTGCCCTTTCGCAAAGAATAAATGAATTAATCCCTCTTGAAGGTAATGGAGCGCCGAAGGCGCGACCATAGCTTCCCCAGCTTTAGATGACTTCCTCCGAAGGGCAAAAAACTCGCTAGTATTAGATGCGCTTGGAATTCCGTGTGTATGTCCGCAAGTGCATTTGTGCATGTACGGCGCCTTCATGCCTGCCTCGGGGTGCACGTCTCCCTCTTTGGCTCGCACTTTTTTTGTCCGGCCATTGCGACAGTCGGATCTATTTTCGATAACGTAACAGCCCCGAGGGGGGGGGCTGTGGGGGGGAAGAGTTAGATGGCATAAGAGGACGGAAAAAAAAGCGATGGAACGAGCGATTATCGAATATAGAATCAACTGCTTGTCGGTTAAGCATGCTTCCGTTATACCGCTGAACCCAGGCAGTGAAATTGCTCCTCTCCGTGCCATCCCTAACACTACCACGGGAGAGAAAGGCATTCTACGCATGCCTCCGCCCCCCTACCCCCTCCGGGTGTTCACACCTCCAATACGGAATTTTTTGCTGGGACGTGTGGAAGTCCCCGCGTATCACACTTGGCGTCCCCTATTATACCTTGAGGAATGATTACTTTCTCGCAGGGGATGAGATCTCCGCCCATTTATTTCTCGCGATCCGGAAAAGTCGTATCGTAGGCACGAACACCGCCGTGAGTAGGAGGGGGATGGGGTGGGGGTGCACAAGACGTACAATGTCCAAGCGGTTCATAATCAGAGCGTTGAGAGAACACTGAAAATGATGGCTTATTCTGAAATCGCAAGGATCCCGCCGGTTGGGTCGTTTCCATCCCGTATCCATTTCCCTAATAGGATAGCACATACAGTAAAGTGATGGAGTTGGTCTTTACGTACGAAGCGAACAGGGTTGTAATCAAATGTCGACAAATGTAAGGGCGAAGATCTCACCGTGGCGAGGAAGTCACCTTCCCTTCAGCGGGATGAAAGGGGACTCCAAGAGTTGTACGTGGGGACACGTAAAGAATGGGAAAGGGGGGCTGCTATGAGAGGGCCTCTGAGTTTAAGGGCCGCCGAATGAATTCGGGATTTTTTTTTGCCGGAGAGTTCGTGAAAGTCTCCCATGGGTCGGTTAGTAAAAAATATTCCCTCACCTTGAAGTAGGAGTAGACGACCAGGAAGAAGTGTATTGCAATGGAGTAAGCAATCAGTACAATAACGATGAAGACGGCAATACTGCTCGGATCGATGGAACCGTCATAATCTTGGGCAGGGACCAACATGAAGACGGTTATATAGATTACAACTAATGGAAACAGGATAAGCCCAAGGAGATTGATGACCAGCCACGGACACATCAGTTCTCTCTTCATCTGAAACATTTGAGAATCATATCTCTGTTTGACAGGCCAACTTTTCGTGAATAATTGTATCCGCTTCACATAGGTCACTGAGTAACATATAATACAATGATGATAACATACAATGATGTGAAGTTGTGCATTTAGATATTTCAAACTTTTCAAGACTTTTTCAGTCTTCAGGAAATTTCACGAAGTTTCTTATTTTCACTATTACCGCTTGCACCGCGTTCCTTTCCATCCAGATGTTGATTGTCCCACGTCTTGTCCCCAACTTATGCCTCTAGTCCTTCCTTTCCAATCCTATCCTATCCAGATATGTTTGTGGGAACAGTTCGTCCTCGATCGAGTTCAGAGACACGGACAGTAACATTTTTTTGAGATAGGTTCGTGCTGTCTGATTGTCCCGTTACGCCCATGAGCTGTTCAATCCCAGCACAGCGTCCACGCGACACCTGTGCCATAATCTCAGAGAAAACCTGACAACTAACACAAGAGAAAAATGGGCACATATATCTTATTAATTTCAAGAACTTCCTCCTCGGAACTGTTGTTGTTGCGAATATCATGAAATACTCAATCATGTAATTTTTTGCGCGCATTTAGGAAAAACTTGCACAATGCGCTCTATGAGCAGTTGCACGAATCACGCTTGATGTATGCATCATGAGGGAAAAAAACAATAGCAGTTTTCCCATATTCTGTAATGATATGCAACATATTAAATTCATTGAATGTGGGTCCTATGTAAAGTGCGGCCTTGAAATGAAGTGTGACTTTCTGCGCACGTGAACATTATTGTTCCAAATGAGTAACAAGAGAAAGTTGGAAGGCTTGAAGTTGATTCATCTCATTAAACAAAGAGGATTTATTGAGATGGGGAAGATTTCCTTTAAAACTGGGTTGGCATCGAAAGGAAATCATGGGGACCCTTGTCTTCACGATGAATATAAAAATTGGAAGGGATAAAAAAAATCGCTATAATTAGTTGATGAAATTCGATTCCTCCTGACTGGAAAAAATTTATGAACAATTGTCTTGAGAGCTGGAGGGCAATCATTTGTAAAATGAAAAACGAGAAACAAGAATGCAAACTCTTTCACTAATAAATTTCAATGCCCTGTAATAGTTTATCCTATAGTTATTCTAGCCCTCAATCGTAGAAAGCTAATTCCTTCCTATTTTGAATTACTGCCAACTACAACCCATTCAGGCCCAGAAATGACCAATCTTAATCCACAAAGAAGAATCTTTCGCTAGTGCGTCATAATCAAGCCCTCAACACCTTCTTTTCTTCTCCTCAAAATATCACTCAAATATATTGCCTGAGGGTGAATTCAATGGCACTCTTCTCAGGCTAGGGGTGGGGATCATTACGAGGTACAAATGACTCAGTGATTCACTCTGATGCTGAACTGGTACAGGGTTCGACAGGTTAAAAAAAAGGCACTCCATTAAGGGTCCATGCGGTCTGGTCCATTCTAGGACTGCAGGAACTGCACGGACTAGGTATCAAATCGGACACCAGCATGCGGACCTTAATCGATTTGAATCTCCAGCGCCTTAAGACAGTATGAAAGAGGGTTTGACTGACAGTACTCTTTGAAAGTTTTCTTCGGAGAACGGTTCGTGAGAATTTCTAACGTCATACTGGCTACTGTCTGAATGTCTGAAACAAACCTTTTGGATTCCATAGATGAGGACAGAATTAAGTATCATCATCACGACCGCAGAGGAGAGCGTGGTGATCGAAATGTTGCGGAGCACTGAAAGACAAGAGTGAGACAGTTGAAACCTTTTGAGATGATTCATTCATGAAATGAAATGAAAAAATTCGTTAACCAAGTTGGAAACAAATGCTTCGAATTAGAGATAAAACTCACCACCTGGTGATATATCCTTAGAGTAGTCGGAGAATAGCGCTCCCTCATTGCCTGCACTCAATTCGTACACAGCATGGATGATGGAAGAGACATTTCCAAGCTATGAAAGGAAGCCTTATGTTACACCGCGATTTTTAACATCCTTTATTCAGGAAAGAACCTGGCTTTGAATGTAACATACGTATACAAGGTATTGTGAAAAAAGACTGATTTTGACCTAAATAAATCAGCTCACATTGGAGCTATTCTTGCTAGACTTTTATTATGAATGCATTAGAATGCTTTCAAATTGTATTCATCATTGCATATGAATATTTGGTGTTGAGGAAATACCATCAACAAATATTTTCTACAGAAGTTAGAGATCAAGAATTCTAACGTACTCCTGATCATAGCGGAGTGGATGAGAAGACTAGATCTTAGTCACTTCCAGTCATCAGGATCACATTGAATTCCTCTTCGATTTAACTTCATTCCTTCATCTTCGGACATATTGTAAAATGCTGGTTATAATTTTTCTTACTAAGAAATTGAGGAATCTAATCCGGTACCAGGTTAAATGAAACACTCCGCATTTCAGCCGATCCTATCAGGATATAGCTAAAGGATTCCTTAGATACAGGCACTAAGTGTCATGTTTTCTCTGCTATTAGCTTTAAACCTTGACCATCATTTTCTCCTTCATAAATTTGGGAAATCCTGACAGAACTTTGAAAATTTCCTAATTGATCATTATTGTCTCATCTGCTATTCGTTGGGAATAAGCTCAGGAAGATCTTCAAGTGAAGACTACCAGCCGAAAAATAAATTAAAATGAAGAGGAGTTCGACGTTTTCTTCATGACCATGGCAGTACACGAGTGTTTCTTCCTCTCCACAATACCCAGGAGCTACTTTATATTCCTAATAATTTACTAGACTGCCCGTTGCAGCGTTGCTTGCAAAATAATTTTTAACGATTTTTTTTTGGCAAAAAATAATTAATTTAATCTAATCAAGAATTTGGTTTCTTAGGAGACAGCGACGACAAAATTTCACAACAACACAGCGCAACATAAAAAATCGGAGGCTTTTTTTAAATGAACGACGACACCAATCGAGTTGCACCTGCCCGTATATGGCCTACCATATCCTTGCGGACTTCGGTTCAGGGGAGTATATGGACCATTTAGACTTCGGTACCAAGGGGCATACATTACAGCCACCATACCGACTCAAGTACTACAGCTTCTCCAGGCATTACTACTTCGAAGCTCGAACCTACATCACCCAATATTTTTCAGCTCCCCGGGCTCCCTACCCGTTTCCTATACTTCTTCAGTTTATTCATGTTATATGTAGAATAATTCGCAGAGTATTTTCTTCACATGTGAGACGATTCAAGTTATGAATATTTCAACTAATTAAGGATGAGATAGGAGAATCATGCCATAGTGTACCTGCAGAATCCCTTGTCCAAGCCAAATACTCGAGGAGTCGAACATTTGGAGTACAGAAAGGCAAGTGGTCCATCTAAAAATATCATTTCATCGACCTCCACACGGAAGAAATGAATATTCCAGTGACTGGAAATGTGGAAAGTAAGGAACGGTAGTATATTTTGATAGATCAGTTCATTTTTTATGTTATTAAAAAAAAACTCATTTTCTATTAAAGGAACAAGGTGCCATGAGCACAAATCTAACTACAATTTTTTTCGTATATATATTTCAGATAAACACCTATGACCTGTCAGCCCTTCATTTGTACTGTATTACATATATTTCTAAATCTGTGCTTACAGTACGAGACTAATAGGACGCCTTGTATTTTCTTTGTTTTAATTTCTATTTATTCGTTCGTATATTAAATTATGAATTATCTTACTTGACAGATTTAAGCTCAGAGACAACAATTGCATTTCCACAGCTTTACTTTTTGTTAATGAGTCACTCTAATTCAGATTATGCACATAAGTGGAGAGAAGAGAAATCATAGCACCTCATACCTTTGAAACCCTTTGACTGGCATATTTAAAATCGATGTAAACACTAGTTCAGCTTTTAGTAAATAGGTTATCCAATTCAGGAGACCTATTAAAGAAGAAAGCATGAGAAAGGGAGAGTTGTGACGTACCAGGCCCAAGACTGCAATGGTGAGGCTGCCATTCCTGAGGGTCATACTGTACACCCACAGCAACAGTGTTTCACAATACAAGTCCTCATTCTCCAGTAGCTTTACTTTGAGATCTATGGCACAAGAAGGTATTATAGATGTCAATGCCCCCAAGTTAAAGTAATTGTACATATGCATCGGATCAATGGATCTTTGCGTCCATAGTATAATCCTCGATGAATTTTCACCCATTTACACATTAATTTTAGTATGCTCATTGGACGTGACTGTTTCGAATAAGAGGGAATTTATATGAATAGAATGAATCTACACATTTCCCATTTTTATGAATACTATTTTCAGGAAAACAAGTTAAAATTTTTGCTATTCAGTTCATTTCACGTTACATTTTCTAAAATACTTGAAAATGTATACCTGATCATTTCCAATTTTAATGAAATTTGGTGTACAAGCTGCTTCTAACACTAATCGGGAAGTATAAAAATTTCATTCTTGAAGGATGTGTAGGTCAAATGCTACCGTGAGGTCACGATTTAAGAGCACCTGCTACGCTCCGATTTTTATATTCCTTTAACTGAAGGATTACTCAAGCTTTAGGTGATTAAGGTGTTCATTAGCTGGAAATTCCATAAGGAACTCCAAAATGGCGTGGAAATATTACATGAGTAAGTAACACGATGTTACTATTCGAAAAAGTGACATTTTAATTGGTGATGAAATTCCCTAAATAACAATCCCCCGAAAATTCGACGAAAAAGACTGTCTTTGCTGTCGATATGGGAAAAAGTGTAACCTCATGTTCCGTCAATAAATACTTGAATCAGCTGATTCCTGCCACCAACTGAGATAATCCAAATGAAGGGTTCAAATGGGAGCTACGCATGAAACACGAACTACCTATTAGGATTTTTTTAATGCATAATGAAGTCAGAGTTCATTATGTGTACACTTTTTATTACGGAAACAGACAAAGCCGAATAAATACGAGGTGCGATCCAAAAGAATACAGGGTGTGCCAAAAGAGAAGAAATTTAAAAAAAAGTAAGCCTAGGCGTAAGTCCGAGGGTTAGATATTTAACCCATGTTTTCCAGTGTCTCATCATTCCAAGTTGGTTTGCAAAATCAGGAGGTCGTCGAAAGTCAACTAGCAGGAGGACATTTATTGGAAGAGAAAGAGCCTTGGAAGGCACTAACTGTCCCATGCCCGTCTAAATTTCATACTTTTATTATAATACTTTTATTATTATACATTTATTATTATACTTTTATTATTATACTTTTAGTATTATACTTTTATTATTACTATTATAATAATATTTTATTATTACTATTTTATTATTTTATTAGGGGGGGGAGGGGGGGGTTGGACCGGGCCACAGCTTGTGCAGGGCTCATACCCAAGGTTCCTCCAATAGCGAAGAAAAGACTGCTGTTTCACCCACAACAATTTGGAATTCTTTCTGTACTCCCTGGAATGAAACATGGGAATACGGAGCAGCATTGTTTGCTCAATAGTGGAAACTCATAAAATGGTTGGCAACACGGTTAAAAATAACGTGTTTACACTTTTTTTTTGGGGGGGGGGGAATAAATCATTGATTTATTTCACCAACAAAAACCAAAAAAACGAAATGGAGCGAAAAGAACTATTATTAGTCTATGGTCTCGGATAAGAAAGAGCAAAATTCTAATCCAATGGAGTTGATCAACAGCCTCATTCCAGCTGGGTTTCCTCATCAATCCATCATCTCCACTCGAACCTAAAACCTAAAGGGCAAGCAAGGCCCCGACGATGCCTCTCGAGGTCAAAGAGCAACGAGGGCCACAGTTTCCAGGCCGTCTTGCTGACAAACCAAGGAGGGCCGCGGGGACAATATTCCAAAGAATCGGATTTTACCTTCCTGAGCCCGTAATTTCTTGCATGAAAAGTTGCATTTAGCCGTTTGGCACCTCCAAAACGCGGAGACGAAGCCTGGACCACGATTAAGCCGACGATGATGGAGCCTGGACCCGAAAATACCCCGTATACGCATTTTTGAAAGTCAGTTACTAAGATTCATGAAAATGTTTCGTGTTCCTCCGTAAAAATCAAGAAACAAATTTTCTATCCTTGCTGATCCATGGAGGAGTTGAAAACATTTTCCTTTAGACCAAATGCCATCCGGATTCTAAATATTTGCGGTAAAACCAGGAATTTGCGACATTGGAATTTCGCGCAATTTCCGCAGGGCTCCGCTAGTATATGCAGGGTGGTTCGCAATTGTCTCCCCAAAACTAAAAGCTCATTGCATAAGTATACATCCGATTTCAATGATATATGACTCAAACGATAGATAATTCAATATACTCGTATTTTTTATCGTGGAAAATTTCAGCATTCCATTTAAAAAAAAAATTTAAAAAGTTGCACCATAACAAATGAACGTACCCATATCGCGCCAGTAAATACCACAATACCTTCTAAAATTCGCAATTCAATTTTTTTTTTATGCAACGCGAGGGATCGTCAACGTCATGGGTGGCCTCAGTATCCTGCAGAAGAAGAATATTGCCATTTGGTTCGGAAATGTCTTCAGTCCGGGTCCTCAAACGCCTCAGTTCCTGCTGAGATCCCGAAGCCAATTCATGAGAGGTCTCTGAACCTGAAGAGACCCACCCACGCCAACAGGCCATCAGAGATGCCTCCCCCCACATCGGACCTCGAGACGATTGAAGGCATTCTGCTGAGAATTCAAAGAGAGACTGCACCGAGTCATTTTCGAACTTGTGGAAGTCGCATTGAATGGTTTGGGGGGCTTTCCTTTGGAAGGATGTCACTTTCTTGAGGTTTCTCATGGAATGCTGACATTTTTCTACAATGAAAATATATCGAATCGGCTATCGTTTGAGTCTGGCATCATTCAAATCAGACGCATACTTCCTTAAGCTTTCACTTTTGTGGAGGCAATTGTGGACCACCCTGTATTTAATGGCCCACCGATAATAACGAACTTGTCACCCTTGGAGCATTAACTGGATCACCAGATCGCAATAAATCTTTTCTCCAAAAACTCCATAATTTTGTGGTATGACTGTCGTATCGTAGAAGACAAAGGATATCTCTCTGATTTGAGCCATTTCATTGCGTTCACCGGGATCCGAATTTTTTTTTTGTCTCCCCGATGCCTTGAGCGCTTTGCTCTCGCATGCACATCTGTGGATTCGGGAAAAGTGTGAAAAAAGGCGATCGGCCTGGCACGCAGACACTGTTTCGATGGTAAAACTTGCCGAACCGGTGTGCAAATTTCACGCGGACGTAGGCGATGCTGCATCGCAAGATTTCGCGGGTTCGTGAAGGAAGACAAACGCGGTAAAGGAATGGAAACCGACCGATAGACTCCGCCTGAAGGCCCCGTTTAAACGAGGCGCGATCTCTCAAAGGTTCCGCGCAATTCACAAAGGTTGCGGAGAATTTTTTTTTCTTCCAAGATCGGAGTGTTGACCTTGAAGGATGCATTTATTAAAGCGGTCTTGCAGCTCTCGGACGGATTCAACTTTTTTTTTTCCGAAGTCCGTAAGTTCAGGAAGTTTGGGTCAATTTAGCCTCAATAACAACGAGAGGTAGCAGCCGCATCACGCACGAGAGATATCTCTTACCCCACGCTCGAAAGAAGTGCAAAATCCTGAAACGTGCCCCATCTCACGTCCGAGACGAACGATCCGCCTTAACATTTAATACCATACCGACATCCACGGTTGACCGAACGGATTTCCCCCCGCCCCCCCCGTCCCCCCTCCCCCCATCCCCCACCGGATCAGGGGATCGGCAGACGCCGGGAAGGCCTGCATCGCAGGAGAAGCCGATAGGGCACACTCGGCTTACATCCCGCGAAGAGACGTCTCGAACCCGACCGGTCCCACTTCGCCCTCGAATGAAATCCAGGAATCGCAAGAAATCCTCCTTCGCGCGAAAAGAAATCCGTTCGCGCCGTTTTCGACGCGCCGCTTCAGCTCGAATCCCCAAGAAGACAAGAAAAAAAAACGACAAAATTGCGGGAAATCTGCGAGTTTTGCAGAAATCTGCGCTCCGCTCACCGCCGTTAGGAATTCCTGCTTGCCCGAGGGAAAGAATTAAATCAAGAGTTTTAAAAGTACATAGTGCTTCAGTCAGGAAAAAATTGCTAAATGGAATCTTTTCCTTGGGACGTGAATAACGAGATGTCGTTCGAAACCGGCCCTCATGCTTTATCAAAACGTCGAAAACGTTTTTTTTAATGCGAAAATGGCGTGGTACATACTCTTCAACTTGAAATGAATAGGAATGTTCAATAGGAATAGGAATATTCAATGAAGATTCATTCCGAAAGGGGTGAAGTGTAATACAAGGGAAACATCACCTTGGAGAGCTAACACCATATGATATGTCAAATTTCAAACTTTTAAAAAATATTTTCAATTTTTTTTTTATGACCGATTTTCGAGTCACGCTAACCGACTGGCAACTTCAGGATTAAAAACTTAACGGACCTGGAATTTAAGGGTAATATACTTTTTGCTTCCGAAGTCGTTCAACCATGAGTCACGTTTGCTTCGTTTTGCAAATGATGCTAATAAATGCCGTCATAGCACCCAGCAGAGTTTTTCCGTGTTCCACCAACAAGAAAACCGGAGTTGGGAATGGTACGTGACGGCTGAGTGACGTGCCAAAAAAATTGGCAAAAAAGAAAAGTTGGCAAAAAAAAACGAAGAAACACGTTGTATCAGCGTGACCTGATCGGCGACGGAATGCCACACGAGGGAAGAAAACCGAAAGAAATTGGTAGATTAAATCTTCAAAATTTCATATAATCTCAGGGGGAAATGCCTCCCGGAAAAAAAAACAGGAGAAATTGAAACACGTTTCAACTGCGAAGAAAATCCAGGAAAAGAATATCTCATTCAAAACTATTTCGTGAAAGAACGCAGTCACCGTACGTCTTCCACAGCCAGGCAACTGTTGCCAGTCGCGAAAATCTTCAGACGATCTTCGATTCGACATTTGGACCAACCGCGCGGCCCATTCCTACTGTTGCCCGGTGCATTTGCTCACTCCGTCCATCCTATCAGCACGGCAGGTTTTCTGCGAGGAGGTTCAGCTCCGTGAGGTGGAGGTACAGATCCGTGAGGTGGAGGTTCAGCTCCGTGAGGTGGAGGTACAGCTCCGGAGGGTGGAGGTTCAGCTCCGTAAGATGGTCATTCCTAGGTCGACAGTTTGGCCCGGATAGAACCTTCGAGGGATGCAGTGAAGGATCCCAGGCATCCGTGGATTCCCCGTCCTGAGCCTTTGCTTTCGCTTTCTGCCTTATATACGTCGCCGATGAGT
The DNA here is from genome assembly GCA_905338385.1 of Darwinula stevensoni. NCBI lineage: Eukaryota > Metazoa > Arthropoda > Ostracoda > Podocopida > Darwinulidae > Darwinula > Darwinula stevensoni. The sequence goes on from CAJPEV010001644.1 coordinate 55,188, forward strand.
GTCCCTCAATGGATATTTTCCACGGTAAGGACAGGCATTCCAATAGAAGAAGATTTCATCCCCTGCCGTGCTGTAAAAAAGACAGAAAAAACACGTCGTAGCAAGTTTCGTCCCATGAGAAAGGACTTTCGCCCGGACGGAGGCGCGACGCTGGACGCCCTCCACGCGCTGCCCGAGCACGGACGCCCAGGCGTCGGTGAAGAAGTGAGGCCGATTCGGGAAAGCGTCGAGGAGGCGGAAGACGACGGTGCCCGCGAGGATGCAAGCGCCGAGCAGCACCCAAACCGTGACGGAAAATGTTTTGAGGACGGTCAGGGCTTTCGACTGCGNATTCCTATTGAACATTCCTATTCCAATTGAACATTGAATGTCGAGGGAAAGTGTGTTGACTCAGAAGTCCACTTCCCCGTCGAGGATCGTTTTCGTCTGTCCGGTCCAGGACCCGTTCACCAGAGTCCCGTACGTCCCGTCCAGGAGCTTTCGGGCCTTCGTCGTGGGTCCCGTCGGATTTCCCAGGGGGAACGACACACTCTGAGTCCTATGGGATTCGAGGCGTAATCAACCCGTTGAACGCTCATTAGGTCGCTCTAAGGAAAATCTCCCCATATGTATCCCATGCTCAAAATTTACATACTAACTCGTCATTCACATACGACGGAAAACGAAAATGATATTGAACCTCTGCTTGCTTTATTCTTGAATAAATACAAGCTGGCGATGCCAGGCGAATTCTGAAAAAAAATTTGAACGCCAAAGGCTTGCCATCGTTATCCTTAAAATGTTCTATGTAAATGTTCGCAAAATTGTAGAATGCAGAAATTGTGTTTATTGAACTTGGAACAGACGACACGACACCAAGGTAGACAGATGTCTTACGTATTTTGTAATAGGGGAAAGGGATGAGAGGCGAAAGGGATGAGAGGCGAAAGGGATGAGAAGCAAAAGGGTTGAGGGTTAAGATTTTCGCATTGCGATTCCCTTGTGGTTTCGCGGGACCGGTTCAATAGCGTCTCACGTCGTCCTGGCATCACGGTCGGGCACGACCTCATTAAAAACGATAAGGAAGTCATGAGATCCTGATGACTTCGAATAAATGATTGATATATCCATTGGCGTGTCCAAGGAAGGGAGGAGTTATGACCCCCCTAACAAAATGACACAATGACCCATCCCATCCTCTCCCCCTTCACTTGGGATGCGAGGAATTTCTCAGAAGTTCTGCCAGTAGCCCCAAAGAAATAAAAAATCTAGTGTTCCATGATTAAATTCTGATCTTTATTGCCATAGGCAACTATTTCACACCTTTTCCACATACTCCCCACCGATTTCAATGCATTTTTTCATGCGATGGATCCAACGATCAAAGCACTGTTCAAAATCCTTCTTTTCAAGTCTGTCAAGCTGTTCATTCACTGCCTCTTTGGGCTCTTCCCGAGTTTTGAAGACTTTTCCACGGAGTGGCTCTTTGATTTTTGGAAAGAGCCAAAAGTCACACGGTGCCAAGTCAGGTGAGTATGGCGGTGGAGTCAGCAGATCGATTCCAGAATCAGCAAATGAAGTTGACAGTTTTCTGTGCAGTGTGGGCAGGAGCGTTGTCACGATGCAAGAACCACCGGGGAAGTTCCTTCTTGGGGCGACCTCCCAGCAGCTTTTCGGAAAACTTCAGGCAATCGCCTCTCCCCGTGCAGATGTCACTGTAGACCGTTCTTCAAGGGGAATCGATGCCACAATGCCGGCAGACGAGAAGAAGATGGCAAACATGGTTCGACCAGTTGATCTGGCCCGACGAACTTTTGCTGGCGGAGGCGCCCCTTTAGCTGACCAAACCATGGACTGCAGCTTTGTTTCTGGGTCGTTATTGTAAAACCAGGTCTCGTCACCTGTTACAATCTTCTTGATTGTGGACGCAGTGTCTTCTTTGAACTTTTCGAGGAAAAACTTGCAGAAACGCACCCTAGCCTCCTTTTGCTCCTGGGTCAGGAGATGCGGCACCCATCTGGCAGACCTCTTCGTGTAGTTGAGTTTTTCTGCCAGGATTCGCAAATTGACTTGGCATCTATCCCAAGACTCAGTTCTAGCTTCTCCAGGGTAACTCGTCCATCTTCCTCCACTGCCGCCTTCACAACCGCCACGTTTTCATCGGTAGACGCCGTTTTTGGGCGTCCTTCACGGGGATCGTCACCAAGGCTGAATTCGCCACCTGAAAATCGCCGAAACCACCTGGCAACTGTTGAAAGATCAGGCGCTTGCCCAAGAAGCACATTCTTTAATTTTTCGCAGCTTGCAGTTGCCGACAGACCACCCAAGGCCTTCCCTTGGGGTCCTCTTCAACAATTATAAGCCAGAATTTGATTCTAGGGGGGTCGATTTTCGTCTTCCTTTAGTACCTTAAGTGAAAAGGGACAATGGCTGTTACTCATAGTCTAAGGGTGGCCATGGGTAGGGAACGAAAAATTCCCATTTCATTTTAACACCCTTAGTTGTTGAGGTGATCACAGATGTGCTTCATGGCTGCGTTCACTTGCTGCCTAGAGTTTCATTGGACACGTCAACACAAGTTAGTATACCGTTCCCTCTTTGACAACGTCAACTCCCTAGAGAGCTAACTTACGGTACGACAATAAACAAGTCTCAGGGACAGACATTCAATCAAGTCAGATTACTGCTCACGGAACAAGTATTCATGGATGGTATTTGTAGAGTGCCTGCTCACGAGTTCGCTCTGAGTATTTGCTGAAGATTCATTTTATCGATGGACCGAAACAGGGCAAAACTGAAGCTGCCACCCTTACCGATGATGTGGTGTCTGAAGAAGCACTTCTTTGTTCGTGAAATCCGTTCATCGGGACTTTTTTTTGTTTATTATGATATACACTTTCCGCTTCGTTCCCACGTGTGTCTGGTTTCTTGATCTTTCATGGTTCCTTCCATTTTTCATTACATTATTCGTGTAGAACCAATTATAGTTATAGTTTACCCATATTGACAAATGTAGCACGTTGTGCCTCAGCATCTCTTCAATGTATATATGTTCTACTGTGAGCTGCAGATCACATTTTGGCAGTGGGAACCTAAGACTGTTCTTAGTTGACGAGCAATGAGGAAAAAGAATATATGCGGTTAGAAGGCCGCAATTGCTGTCACAGGCCTCTTGTATCTCATAGAGTGAAGGAGGACATCTGAGGAAAAAGGATTTCCCTTTCCTCCAATACAAGAGGAAGGAATTATAACCTTTGCCAGGATGTAATTTCCCTTTGAGAGAAACCACATCCTGGAGAAGGAAAGGCGATAAGCTATCGCTTTTCCTTCCCAAATATTTCCGCTCTTCGAGTAACTCAACAGCGAATCCATCTCAGAGCTTTTTCAAAGGGGAGTCATCTCAATCGGAGGAGGTCGCCTCACAGCCTGCCCATCAAGCGACTTCGGGTAACCCACCTTGTGCCCAATTTCTGGAAGCCTTTGGGGAATCCAAAATTACATTCTGCTAGTGAGTAAAAAATTCCTTTGAACTTCTGATTCTTATTGTTTTAAATATTGTGGAACTGTTAAACTATGGCGCAAGCATGAGGCTTTCCTACAGCGAAAAAGCTTCTAACTTATGAACTTTCATGCGCATTCGTAACATTAGCGACGATGTCTTTGGAATAACTTTTGGGTTTTGCTTTCGATCTTGGCGATTTAGAAATAATTCATAGTACGTTATACGATAAATATTCTACTTGATGTTGTACTTAGAGATATTAACTAGGTAATTATTAGGTAACACATCCATGTGGAAACAACATTGAAACAATGTTTCCTGGCAACATTTATAATGTTGAAACAACATTGAGGTACCACATTGATTCAATGTGAAGATGTAAATTTTGTCAACATTGTTTCAACATTTCTTGTTAATGTTGAAACAATATTGATGGCATCATTCATTCAATATGATTTCCACCTTGCATCAACATTCATTCAACATTATCCTGGCAACATTTATAATGTTGAAACAACATTGAGGTACCACATTGATTCAATGTGAAGATGTAAATTTTGTCAACATTGTTTCAACATTTCTTGTTAATGTTGAAACAATATTGATGGCATCATTCATTCAATATGATTTCCACCTTGCATCAACATTCATTCAACATTCCTCAATGAGTCCCGAGTAATTACGTTCCTCCATGGATCAAAGTAGAGGCAAATTCATCAAAATGAATAATGAACTATATATACAAATAAGGATAAATCCTCTTCAGTTTCTATAGGCCAGTACCTACAGAGTACTGAGAAGTGTGGGAGGATGGGTGCTCTTCATTTCTACAAACAGCACTGAAACCTTGTGTGCCTGAATGGTTTGTTAATTGAGGATAAACCCCCTCAGCTCCTCTTTTCGAGGATTGGTGAATGGATCACTGCAGGTTATTACTATGCGTGTTCTACATGTCTCTAATCGCCTAGACTTCTATGCCCCCCACACAAAACCTGGACATTTAATTTGTTTCAGAATCAGATGCTGCATTCAGAACATCATAATTCCACATGTCTCTAATATATGTGTCCATTAAGTACGTAATAGAAAGTGGAAAATGAGAAGAAAACGCTTTAATGGAAGATGACAGATCCATAATTGCATTAGGAGGCTACAGGGGAACATGGATACCATCTTGTGAGGGCTCTTGGTACTTCATTATGATCGCGCCTATTCTGCACTCCCCTGGTAACATAACGTCCATAAAAGGATGCAAGACGACTCGGCGATGACCGTAGGATAATTGGAAATGGTTTATATATTTCTTTCCGAACTAAAAAAAATTCAACATTCAAATACAAGATGATAGACGGCATGCTACTCAATAGTTAAGGAGTCTCATTTTTTCTAGAACTAGCCAACATATCGATTTCGTAACAATTTCTTACCGGAATGGTGTAGTCCGTTACATCACCAGTAACGAAATCAGAGACATTCTCATAGTGTACTGCATAAGGGGACATACGAGGTGCGGTCCAAAAGTTTCGGGAATTGACCGCTAGAGCGCCACCTGTTGAACATAGCATTAAAACGTCGTGTGGGAGTAGTGGTGAGTCTGTTGTCTAAAATAACATGACATGACCTTGACCAATGTAGGGCCCTTCAGTTGGCTCCTAGAGCAGTTTAAGTGAGGTCGTGTCTAAGTGCGTCTGCGATAAGCCTTCACGAGCAAAGAGTTTTTGTGAAATTTTGCTTTAAATTGGGCAAAAAACAGTCAGAAACTTGTCAAATGCCGACGTAAGCTTATGGTGAGGACGCAATGAGCAACAAAAGAGTTTATGTTCACGTTTGCTGCATAAAAAATGTATGGGCGGGTTGGGAAGCACTGAAGACGCAGAACGTTCGGGTTGTCTCTCAACTGCAAGAACAGATGAACACATTGCCCTCATCAGTGACCTCATTCGGTCGGATAGGCGAATGACCATCCTTGATGTAGTAAACCTCACGAACCCTTATGGCAGCTGCCACAGCACCTTCAGACTTTTTTTTCCCAAAAATGAACACCAAATTGAAAGGGCTTCGTTTTAAGAGCGTAGAAGAGATTCAACAGAAAACGCTGGCGGTACTGAGCAATATCCCTCACTTGAAGTTCCAGCACCGTTTTGAAACATGGAAGGACCGGTGGACTCGCTATATCAACCAAGGAGGGAACTATTTTGAAGAAGATCATGAATAATATTTTGTATTTCATCTTTTGTATTGTTTACCAATAAATTCCCGAAACTTTTGGATCGCACCTCGTATTTATTCGGCTTTGTCTGTTTCCGTAATAAAAAGTGCACACATAATGAACTCTGACTTCATTATGCATTAAAAAAATTCTAATAGGTAGTTCGTGTTTCATGCGTAGCTCCCATTTGAACTCTTCACTTGGATTATCTCAGTTGGTAGCAGGAATCAGCTGATTCAGGTATTTATTGACGGAACATGAGGTTACACTTTTTCCCATATCGGCAGCAAAGACACAGTCTTTTTCGTGGAATTTTCGGGGGGATTGTTATTTAGGGAATTTCATCGCCAATTAAAATGTCACTTTTTCGAATACAAACATCATGTTACTTACTCATGTAATATTTCCACGCCATTTTGGAGTTCCTTATGGAATTTCCAGCTAATGAACACCTTAATCACCTAAAGCTTGAGTAATCCTTCAGTTAAAGGAATATAAAAATCGGAGCGT
>CAJPEV010001645.1:0-50581 GCA_905338385.1 Darwinula stevensoni
TTTCGCAAAGAATAAATGAATTAATCGCGATCCAAGGTAATGGAGAGCCGAAGGCTCGACCACAGCGAGTTTGTTTGCCCGAAGGGCAAACAAACTCGCTAGTATTATATATAGACGATCGTGAGTAGCTGACTGAGATTAGTAGCTATTCATATTCTGAGTTCAGGAAAAATCCTACTTATGAAATATGCCCCATTAGCGTAGATTACAGGAAGGCAGTATTGCAAAATATATTCTTCACCCTTACAAAATGGGACACTTGAAAAGATTTCAAGCTAGGCTCACCAGAAATAATGAAGTAATGATTTTGATGAAAATGAAGACTTTCATTCCCATGTCACGAATTTCAATATGGACATACTTTAAATACATGTTTCCCATTTCGCAAAGAATGAATGAATTAAACACTATCCAAGGTAATAGAGCCCCGAAAACGCGACCATGGCAAACTCGCTAGTTAGATATAGCTCGTATAGACGAATTTGACTGACTGATGGACTGACTGAATGACTAATTCTAACCATGTTCTAGAAACGTTAGAAATCTGAAACTTGGCACATATTTACCTTTGGGGATGCAGAGTTCGGGAAAAATCCGACTTAGGAGGTACATGTCCTGTGGGTACACATCTTACGGGGAAAAAATTATTTTAAATATGTATTGTGACGGATAAGGATGGCATTGAGAGGGTTCGGTGGTGCAGTGGTAGCATATCTGACCCAGAAGTAGGAGGTCAGGGTTCAATTCCCAGCCATTTTTTGGTTTTCATTTGGCTTATTTTGCTTTCCATTTCCCGTTACTCATTCCCCCTCCATAACTTTATATTTTCTTGAGTAAAACGTGAGACATGGAACGCTAAAACCTTCCCTGGACGTGCCTACCGAGAAGGGAAGTTCAGGAAAAATGGTTCCTTTTAGGTCCATGCCCTGGGGGATTTTATTGGAGCCGACGTTTTCAAGTATTTTTTGTTTGACGTATTGAGCTGGTGTGGAAAGGTGAAACTCGGTACATGACAACATATTGGGGTGGTGCAAAAAAATGCATACTTTCGAAATGAATGCCCAAGGTGCACAAATTTCAAAGTGAGATTTTTAAAAGTAAATTCTTGCATTGGGTAAACTGATGAACATGGAAAGCTGAAATTTTCCATGAATGTGAGTACTGAGACCAGTTAAAGGAAAATGTTAGGTGTTGATACATCCTCTGGGGGAATTTTTTCGAGGGGCTATGCTTAAAAAAATGTTGTTGTGACGAATTGGAGAGAAATGGAAAGTTGAAATTTGATACACATATATATGTCATGTAATATTATTGAATAGAGGGAGTATTCAGCTTTCATGATACATCCCCTCCGGGCAAAGATTTTGGATGAGTTGGCTTTTCAAAACATGTTTTTTCACCAGCGAAAAGTGCAAATGTATAACGTTGAAACTTTGTGGGCATGTAGTTCTCTGAGGATGAATTTCAGTTTTAAAAAAAGGACTTTCCTGTTAAAACGCCTGAGGGCACGTACATTGCAAAATGCGTATTTTCTCGATCTAGCAAAACAGATAGCGCCAGAAACTTTATACTTGGAAAAGAAGAACCAGATGGAAAGCTGGGTAAATAAAAAATTCTTTTTTTATTATATATAGAAGATTGTGACTAGCTAACTGACGGACATAAGTAGCTTTTCACATGTTGAGTTCAGGAAAATTCTACTTTGGTGATTAATCCCATACCTTTTTGGGGAATATATTTCCAAACCGTTCTCTTTGCCCCAATGAAACGGATACACATGTAAAGCTGAAACGTGGCAAGAACGTGACTGCTGTTGTACTGAGCTCAGGAAAAATGTGAAATTTCGAAAATGTTGGAATTCTTTATTGGGGGATACGTCTTGGGGACGCAATGTTTTCAAATAATTTTTCATATCCTTGCGAATCGGGCAGAAGTAAAAAAATATCAGCTGGGGCACGCATAAAGGACGTGATGTCGAAATAATGAAATATTCCACTTTGGCTGTGCGTCCCCTCATAGCACAGGTTTTGGGTGGGTCGCTTTTCCGAATATATTTCTTACTGCCAGTAAAAAAGAGGAAACGTATGTGGCTGAAACTGGATAGCATGTAGTTCCCTGGGCCTACATTTCGAAATTTAAAAAAATTTCATCAAAACCCATCATGGCACTTTCATTCAGTCCCATTTTCCTTAATATTTTTTTTCAGTCAACGAAAGAAAGGCAGAAATTTCAACTTCTCTCAGAAGTACTTGTTTGATGGCTGAGTACAGAAAACATCCTACTTTTAAAATGTGTCATTTGCTTAGTTTATAGTAGGGAAGTATTCACAAATTCATTCTCCACCCTTACCAATGGGACGCAAGAAAATGCTTCAATGTAGGTACAGTAGAAGTCAAAGACGTAATGATTGTGATAAAAATTAATACTTTCGCCCCCATATGGCACGTGTTTCCATTGGGACGTACATTAAATACGTGTTAGCCATTTCCCAAGGAATAAATTAATTCATCACTATCCAAGGTAATGGAGCGCCGAAGGCGCCACCATAGGAAGTTTGCTTGCCCGTAGTGCAAACAAACTCGCTAGTTATAAATATTATTGGCAGGTAAACTTACTGGAAACCGGAGAAAAGCAAGTGCTAAGCGGTCGTGGAAGGAATCGTCATGATCTTCAAAGTCCCGAGAAGTACCCGAACTCGTTCAATGAACGTTTCATTCAGGGTATTGCCAGCGTTCCATTAACGATTTTTTGCCCTTCGGGCAAAATATCTCGCTAGTTTAAAATATATAGACCATCATTACTGAGTGACTTCTATCCATGTTCTGCAGAAGTTAGAAATATGAAACTTGCAACACATGTACCTTTTGGGATGCAGAGTTCAGAATAAGTCATATTTTGGAGGATACTAGCATATTTATTGTATACTAGCGAGTTTTTTTGCCCGAAGGACAAGCAAACTCGCTAGTATCCAATATTTTTGCTGTCCACTACAGAGGACATCATGCGCGAAAGAAGTAATTGTATCTCAGAGTAATGAATATAAATGCTTCGTACTCACTTCCAGTTCTTTCCTGATGTCATATTCAAGTATTCGTTTGCATGCGGTTGGTGTCGTCACTTCTTGAAGGTTCTTGGAAAACTCGCATTTGCATGTACCCTGGCGGAATAAAGAGTGGGTAAAATAGGTTTTTCCCAAAACACATAAATTATGGCCATGCTGATCGTCTCTGCTCACAAACCCAGTACCACATTACATTGAATTAACTTTGAATGCTTATTCAACGTCGAAATGATCATTCAATTTGTATTTTATGTTGATTCAAATGTACGTCCTACTGGAGAATTAGTACTGACATGTCTTTCTTTTGAGTATTAGTAATATGTAATAGATGGTCTTCCCGTCCAAGAATCATCTTAACGTATACGAAATACTTAGAGCAATAAAAGAGGTCCTACAGCTAAAGTTCAATCCTGAGATGGACATCGGATTTAAAGAGACAATTCAATGCGAAAATCGCCTGCTTATCACGATCAGTTAATGACGACAAATATATCTTAGAAGGGTATGGTAACGCATTTTCCTGTCCTTCCGCACTCTCAACGTGTAGTGTGAAATATAAAATAAATACATAATGCCTAGCACATGTAGACAATCTTGAGAAACAGACTGACTCAGTGGCTGATACAAATTCTAACCATGTTCTAGATAAACGTGGAACCAGAAATGTTATAATCAAGTATTGATTTGGATCTTGAGTTCAGCCAAGTCCGACTTTCGAGATATATGCACTGAAAGTACATATTCTTGGGGGAAATATTGTCCATTCATCGGGACTGTCGGGGTTACACTATCAATACCTTTACACACATTTCTACATGAATCAGGCTAAAGTGGAGTAATTGTGAGTCTTCAGAATTCAGAATGTCAAAATTATGGAAGTGATGAACCGAGTTTGTATAAATTTGAAGCATCAATAACTCCGTCAGAATGCACTCCTATAAAATTCATTGGCAGCTTTTGAAGCATTTTTCTAGGCAGACAGGGAAAATTGTAATCATCTCCCGTGTAACGCGTCGGTGCATTAGTACCCCTAGGGTTAGGGGAAGGTAGGACAAAATGGTGCGAGGCGCAAAACGAGACAACGCAAATTTTAATCAAACAATACCCGATATCCATCAGCAAATATAATGTATCCTATTATAACTGTCCATGACAGGTGCAAGTTTTCAGGCCTGGCGAAAATGTGGCAAAATCAGAAAACATGTACTTTTCTCATTTTTCATAGGGTTTTTCATGAGGAAACAAAGAAACATGGAACATTAGGGGGAGTGCGAAATAATTTTTTCTGCTGAAGAGGAAAATGTGAACGATTGCATAAACTCGAAGTTATTTGCATAGGTCACTCACCTTTTCCTTGCCCGTATCTTAATTATATGCGGTGCTCATGGGGCAAAACGGGGCAGAATAGAGACTCTATACATACTGATTGTCCTAAAAATCGCTTTACCGAGATTTTACTCACGCTCTTGGAAACAGGAAATTCATTTACAACCAACCACCAGCATTGTGTGACTGAGGAGCTGAAGAAATTGCTGAAATTTTTGTCTATGTTTAATGCACATTTAATATCTCCTGCAAATAAAAATCTGGTCGCAAGTGAAAATAATCACAGTTAAACACTTAATCGTCTCAGTAAAGTGACTTTTAAAACACCCTGTATATTCTCCTCTGGCTGGAATATACGTTACTAGGTAATTTGTTTGCCCTTCGGGCAAACAAACTCGCTAAGGTCGCGGCATCGGCGCTCCATTACATTGGATTAATATTATAAAATATTATAAAAGTTGAATTTTTTCTTTACTCAGCTATCCATAAGGTTTTTCTTTGGCAAGTTTAAACTTTCCAGCGCCTTCTTTTTCCTAGGATTTCGAAAATTCGAGAAAATACGCCCTTTGCAAAATATGTGCTCTCAGGCATTTTAACGGAAAAGTATATTTTCTTTTACGGAAATCATTCCTCAGAATATTACATGCCCGCAAAGTTTCAACCTAATACGTTTTCCCTTTTCGCTTATGAAAAATCATGTTTGGAGAAGCTGACGCACCCAAAAGCTATTTCCAGGAGGGGATCCAACGTAAAAGCTGAATACTCCCTCAGCTCAGTAATATCATGTCACTTATACGTGTGTCAAGTTTCACCTTTCCATTTCTGTCCAATTCGCAAGGACAATTATTTTTCTTCAAAACATTGCACCTCAAAAAAATTCCCCCAGGGGATGTATTGACACTTAACATTTTTCTTTAACTCCTTGTCTCAGTAGTTACATTCATGGAAAGTTTCAGCTTTCCATATTCATCAGTGTAACTGATGCTAAATAATTAGGTGAAAACATCTCCCTTTGAAATTTGTGCCCCAATGGCATTTCCTTCCAAATTCTGAAGTTATCCTCAGCATCCTAATAGGTACTTATGTACCAAATTTCATATTTCGACACTAGCTTTATACGCCAGGACAAAAAAAAAATTACTTGTAAAGTCAGCTCGCAAAAATATGCCCTCATGGCATGGATCAAAATTTTTAAATTTTCCTGAACTCATCGCCTTGGTAGGCACGTCCATGACAAGTTTCAGATTTCCATGTCTCTCCGTTTTACTCAAGCAAAAATAATGTTATGGAGGAGGAATGAGTAACGGGACATGGAAGGCAAAGAAAAGCCAAGGAATGGCCAGGATTTGAACCCTGACCTTACGATTGCCAATCAGATATGTTCCTCCTAGACCACCTAACCCAGCACATTTAATTGACTCCCTGAATGCCATCATCATCTGTCACAAATTATATTTTGGAAAAACGTTTCCCCCCAAAATGTGTAACCCCTGGGCATGTACATCCAAAGATGGATTTTTTCTGAACTCTGCATCACACAAGGTACATGTGTGCCAAGTTTCAGATTTCTAACCCTTACTGAATATTGAGCTTGTAAATATAAACCCACAATAAATTGTGCTACCTATTGGTATTTTCATTTTTTTCCTACCAGGCTTCGTTTACTCTGGGGAGGGGGGGGCTATCATTGTTTGGCACCCTGTATATTAAATGGACAATTGTGAGTAGATGACTAACAGACATAAGTAACTATTCGCCTGCTGAGTTCAGGAAAACCTCTACTTTGGTGATGTATGCCATTGGTGTACATCTCTTGGGGAACATATTTTCGAAAAGTTTTCTTTTCTACTAACGGAGACACATGGAAAGCTGAAACTTGGCAAGAACGTGACCGCTGACGCACTGAGCTTAATTGTCAAACGTCAAATTTCCAAAATAGTTTTAGGGTTAATATTTATTGAGTACGTAAACTTTTAAAATAATTTTTCATATCTTACTGAATCGGGCAGAAATAGAAAAGTAGTTGGCGCACGCATAACGGACGTGATGTTGATTTAAGGAAAAATTCAACTTTCATGTGTGTCTTCTCAGAGCAGAGGTGGGTCGCTTTTCCAAAAAAAAAATTTTCTGCCAGCAAAAACGTGATACGTATAAGGTAGAAATTGGGTGGCATGGAGTTCCCTGAGTCTACATTTCACAAGAAAAAAAAATTTGTTAAAACCCACCAGGGACCTTTTTTTATTTAATGAAACAAATATAGAAAATTTAAACTTCCCTCAGAAGTACCTGTTTGATGGCTGAGTACAAGAAAAATCCTATTTTTTTCTTTTTTTCTCCTTACCATAGATTATAGGGGGGAAGTATTTCAAAATGTATTCTCCACCATTACAAAAAGAGACACAATAAATATTACAAGTTAGGCGCACTAGAAATCAGAGAGGTAATGATTTTGATAAAAATAAAGACTTTGGTCCCCAAAAGTCTCGTATTTAAATGGGATGTACTTTAAATACGTGTTTGCCATTTCGCAAAGAATAAATGAATTAATCACTATTCGAGGTAATGGAGCGCCGAAGGGGCGACTATAGCGAGTTTGTTTGCCCGATGGGGAAACAAGCTCGCTGGTATAGGATGTTATCAATATATATGGAATATGCAATCCTCAAAAGTTGAACCCATTGGAGTATCCGAATAATGTATAGAGTAGAGAGTGGGAAATTCAATTTCAGTCGAAAAATGATTCGCTCCCACTTGGCTTGAGAATGAATCATTTCCGAAATATATGGGATTGAAATACTTACCAGGTCAGGTTTTGGAATTGGTTGAGGATATGATTCTGCAAATAATGAATATAAATTGATTAGAATAACATTTATTTTCCACAATTACAATAGAGAAGCAAAGTGGAATATTTTTAGAAAAAATGCACACAGTACTTCGATGCATTGAAATTTTTTTTCTGGTTTTTCATTCTCTTCCCAGAGACACCTAAAATTGCTTTTCTCTTTTGACCGATCGATACCTGGCTTGTTGCAGAAAGTAACTGAGAAGATTGCCCTGTTGCCAACTTTCTAGGCGTCTTGAAATAAATACACATTTTTAGACGCCGGGACACATGCTGACATCTGACATTTTTAACGCTCACTTCTTCATTTACCCTCGAATGACTTTACTCAGAATTGCTTTCGAAATTAAATGAGATGCAAATTTATTTGTTTCTATCACTATTTGATCAGGGATTCATGGAAATGAGCTGAAAAAGTCCATTTCAGAGAAATTCTCTAGTATTTTCAATTTTAACCTGGGATTTCTAATAAATGTGAATATATCAGTAGCACGTGATTTGTAGCTAAACTTTTTTCCAGCATCAACCTTTTCATTCCTCCATTCCATTTCTGCTTATATTTCCACTACCGCCAACGTCACCATCTTCATCTTCTATTTCTGCATAATATTCAGTGTCAGTTTTTTCAATATATTTGCAGTACCACCCCCCTCCCCCCTCTTGCCTGCCCCCAGACGCCACGCCGCCACGGAGGTCTGGTACGCTTCGGAAATTCGATTCGTGGGGATCTCCGTTGGAGATCGGTCGATTCGAATTATTATCGGCCCGATTCGAATTATTATCGGCCCGATTCGAATTATTATCGGCCCGATTCGAATTATGGCCCAAGCATGACCCGAACTTCAATCACCGACAGAACATTGGGGACCCGTTCCGCAGATCATGGCGAGCAGTTCGGGTTGGCCCGTAGGCCACTTAGATCTCTATGCTTCAGAATTCGTTGACTCTTATTTCCCCTCATACTCAACCGGAAGTCCGATTCCAAACTACGCGCCCGATCCAAGTGTTCGGCCGTTTCAATCGAGTCGACCCCTATCCCTTGCTGAGCTTTAAGCTGCTATACTCAAGGTTTACGGAGGCATAGTCAATCCTTCCTCTCACTCTTTTGTTGCTCCTAATTCAAATGGTACCCCTCGTTTGAACGCCAAGGGACATATTCCATAGGAAATTGGAGCATTAGCAAATTGCGTGATCTTTGATCGTGGAAATCATATTTTACCCTACTCCTGGTCATCCGAACTTTGAGTTTCATTGGAATACCATGGACCAAGGAACACGTGAGTCACCCAGTGCGAGGTGAGCTAAAAAAGTCCATGGTCTTTTATCATGTGCTGCAACACTGCTAATAGAGGAGTTCTCAGGATGAAGGGCGTAAGTGTCCATACGCCCTTTTTCCTTATACGTGTCTATGTGCTACTTTGCTGTCGGTGACTGGTCATAAGGTAGGGTGATCGGTATATAGTTAATTGCTTATTCAGCAAAGGAAAAGCACATTTTTCTATGCTTTCACCCAACTGCGTGACAGTTTCAATACGGCTGCGACTATGAATATCCCATTTTAGCGCCTGCATCGCCGAACGATTTTGGCAAAATAGTTCCATTTTTTCGAACAAAAAGTGAGAATTAGGAAGAAACAAGGCCGGGGGGGTGGAAGAAAGATTCATCGAAGTATTTTGCCATTTCGCAAATAATAAATTAATTTATTATTTATTATTCAAGGTAATGGAGTCCGATGAACAATACACAGTTGCACGCAGGGGGCGTTAGGCTGAACAGCAAGAGGCGGCGAATCCTAAGCTCAGGAATAGGAGAGCCATACAGCCTGCTGGGTAACTTGATGCAAGAAACGCAGCACTAAGGTGTCGAAAGCCGGGTGGCGGCCGGGAATCAAACCCAGACCTCTTGCCGGTGAGGTGTGCTACCATTACACTATGGAACTCGGGGACATTTTCTCAGGCCTCTCCATGTCATCTCAAATCACTACAGTCGCAGCAAGCAATGTCATGGCGTATATTTTGTTGTAGGGAGAGGAATTTGTGTGTCTCTTGCTTTGCTTCGGGAGAAATCAGAAAAAAGCCGGACTACGTACTGGGGAGGGAGGAGGCCTCAATTTGCTTTGTTTTCCCTGGGCAACAAGAAACTACCAAATGATGACCAAAAATAACCAAAACAAATAAAAAGAAATTATAAGGGTCCCTGTTTCTGAGGCCTTAGTTATTAAAAAAGTAGCCAGGTCAATGGTGCGAAATTCCCCATTTACAAATATTAGGCCTTCTCTTTGGAGCTTGAATGGGAACTGTTCTTCCTCTTCTTGTTCTCAAAATCCCATACCTAAACTACGTGGAATTTCAGGTCTAAGTAAAAATAAATTCGTATTCTTTCGATTCTTTGCACAATACATGATTCACAAAATGATAGAGAGAGCTTTACAATGGAAAGTAGAAGGTGTCTCCTCGAGAACAGTTCTTTTACTGTTGCCTCCTCATAACCGATTCTATAATTTAAAGACCTAATAGTGTTCACGAGGTAGCTCACGTTTCCATGCCAGGGATTCCTTCGTTGTCGTCGTCGAGGAGAGGTTCATTCCAAGGTCATTCCTGTTCTAGTTTTGATATTTGATGATCGCGGTAACTCCTGTAAATGCACAATAAACACATACCAATACCTGCACGGACAGACCCGGAAATACTTCCTTTCCTCATGCGATAAAGCTTATCTTACAAAGCATTATAATATGTATTCTGATATCTAGACTCAAGAATATATATGCCAATCCAGTTTCAGTCTTGCTCATTTCCCCTTTTCGCTGGTGGAAAAATATACTTGGAAAAACGGCACAGCCAAAAGCCATGCCCTGATCGGACGCGCCACAAAATTTGAATTTTTCTTGAGCTCAACATCACGTCAGTTATGTGTGGGCCAAGTGCCACTATTCCATTTCTGCAAGTCACTTGAATAAAAAAAATTCATTAAAAACGTCACTCTCCAAAAAATGTCCCTATGGAATGTCTTTGAAACTTTGCCATTTTTCCTGAACTGTCAATGTGTCAATAGTAACGTTATTGCCTAATTTTATAGTACTCATCTTCTCAATTCGATGCACTGACGTGTATTTGTCACTAAATCCTAAAAATGCACTAATACGATACTCTAAGATGCACTACTAAGATGGTCTCTTAAGAAAGATAACAACGAATAATACGAATAAGGGCGATCTGTTGGCGCTCGAGGGAGTACAGAGGAGGGCCACAAGAATGATTAAGGAGGTTAGGGGACTATCATACGAGAAGCGTTTAGAAGTGCTGAGGCTGTACTCGCTCGAACGAAGGTTAAGGAGGGGCGACCTCATCCAGGCTTTCAAGATAATTAAAGGAATAGATAATGTCGAGTGTGGTAGGTTTTTCCAGTTTGATGACAGCAAGAGAACGNAAATCGCCTCTTGATATCACTAACTCTCCTGACTCCTGACTCCTGAACGAATATGCTCACCGTCTCCAAAGATAAACTAATGCGCTTATTGTTCCTTATTGGTATTGATGTTTTTGCTTGAACTGAAGTGAAAAAAGAAAACATTTGGTCTAATTTAAAGATCATTTCAATAAATGATATGAATCAGAGTTATATACAGAGTTATATTTAGAATACTTTAAGGCATGTTTCATGTCTATATAAACTCTTTGTATTAAAATGTTTAGGCAGCTTGGTCCTCTGGTTGCCGAGAAACTCATGAAAATATATAATGTTGTTCTTTTGGGTACCCCGTATCTAATATATATAGACGATCCTGACTGACTGACTGACTGTCTGACTGACGCTAATTCTAACCATGTTCTGTAAAAGTTAGAAATCTGAAATTTGGTACACACGTACCTTTTGGGATGCAGAGTTCGAAAAAAATCCAAATTGGGAGGTACATGCCCTGGAGGTACACATTTTGGGGGGGAAGTTTTTAAAGATATATATTGTGACGGATTAGGATGACATCAAGAGGCTTGACTTGATGTCCTGGGATCGGTGGTGTAGTGGTGGAACACCTGACGGCAATTAGGAGGCCCATGTAACATTCCCGGCAGTTCCTTGGCTTTCTTTTGGCCTATTATGCATTTCAAGTCGTGTTACTCATTCTCCCTCCGTAACATTATCTTTGGATTTAGTAAAATTTTAGATGCATGCCCTGTGGGGCATATTTTTTTATGGGAAACCGTTTTTGAAAATTTTTTTGTTTCCCTAGCGTTTTGAGATGGTGTGGAAAAAGGAAACTTGGTACATCAATACCTATTGGGATGCTGCGTGCAGAGAAATTCAGTCATTGGAAGTAAATGCCCCAGGGCACAAATGTCAAAGGGAGATGTTTTTAACTAATAATTTTTGCCTCAGTTAAACGGTTGAACATGGAAAGATGAAACATTGCATGAATGTGACTATTGAAACAAGGAGTTAAATAAAAATGTCGGAAAATGGAAAGGTGAAACATAAAACACGTAAAAGTGACATGATAGTATTGAGCTGAGGGAATTTTCATCTTTCATGTGCATTCCTTCTGGGCATAGCTTATGAGTGAGTCAGCTTTTCCAAACACGTTTTTTTCACCAGCGATGAGGGCAAACGTATAAGGCTGAAACTTTCTGGGCATGTATTTCTCTGAGGATTGATTTCGGTAATTTAAAAAAAATTGTATTTTTCGGTGAAAATGACTCAGGGCACAAATATTGCCAAAGGCGTATTTTCTGCAATTTTCTGATCCATCAAAACAGAGGGCGCTAGATAGTTTACACTTGGTAAAAAGAAGACCCTGATGGATCGCTGAGTAAAGAAAAAATTCCTATTTATTTATATACTAACGAGTTTCTTTGCCCTTCGGGCAAAAGACTCCCTATGGTCGCGCCTTCGGCGCTCCATTACCTTGGATAGTGATTAATTCATTTGTTCTTTGCGAAATGGCAAACACGTATTTACAGCATGTTCCAATGAAATGCGTAAAATGTGGGGAAGAGAGTCTTCATACTTATCAAAATCATTATTTTATTATTTCTGGAGCGCCTAACTTTAAATCTTTTCATGTAAGGGTGAAGAATATATCTCCCAATACTTCCCTCCAATAATCTTAGGTCATTAATCATTAGGTCTTAGGTCATCTTAGGGGCATATTTGAAAAGTAGGAATTTAACTGTACTCAGCCATCAACCTGGTACTTCTGAGAGAAGTTAAAATTTTCGGACTACCTTTAGTTGGATGAAAAATAATGCAGGAGAATGGGATTGAAAAAAAGTGTCCTGATGGGTTTCAAAGAAAAAATTTTCTTCTGATGAAATGTAGACTCAGGGAACTCCATGCCACCCAGATTCAACATTATACGTTTCCCATTTTTACAGGAAGTAAAAAAATATATATTTGTAAAAGCGACCCACCCAAATGCTGTGCTCTGAGGAGACGCACAGCAAAAGCTGAATTTTTCCTTAAATCGACATCACGCCCGTTATGCGTGCGCCAGCTACTACTTTTATATTTCTGCCCGATTCCCTAGGATATGAACAATTATTTGAAAACACAACGTCACTAAGAAATACCCCCCCCCAAAGAAAAAATTCTAATAATTTGGAAATTTGACATTTTTCCTGAGCTCAGTGCGTCACCAGTCACGTTCCTACCAGGTTTCAGCTTTCCATGTTTCTCAGTTTAATTGAAGCAAAGAGAACGACTTGGAAATATATGTTCCCCGAAAAGGTGGGCCCTTATGGCATGTATCAGGAAAGTATCATTTTTTCTGAACTCAGCATGCGAATAGGGACTTATGTCAGTCAGTCAGCTAGTCACAATCCTCTATATATGATAAAAGTAGAACTTTTTTTTTACCCAGCTATCCATCCGTTTTTTTCTTTTCCATGCATCCCCTTTCTAGCGCCCTCTGTTTTGCTGGATCGAGAAAATACGCATTTTGCATAGTATGTTCCCCTTGTCGTTTTAACCGAAAAGTAAATTTTTTCTTTACCTAAATCGATCCTCAAAGAACAACATGCCCACAAAGTTTCAATATTATATGTTTACCCGTTTCGCTGGTGAAAAAACATGCTTGGAAAAGCCGACCCACTGAGCTTCAACTCCCTGAAAGAGTTTTTTTCATGTCTTAATGAATTGGGTAGGAATGGAAGGGTGAAACGTGGCATATAAGTAACTCTTAGGATGATGAGTTCAGAAAAATTTAGACTTCGGAGGTACATCATTTAGGGGCAAAAATTCCCGGGAAGATGTTTTCAAATAATTTTTTGCATCATTCAAATGAATGAACATGGAAATGAATGAAACATGGTAGGCATGGAGTTCCCTGAGTCTAGATATTAGAAGAAAAAAATTGTTAAAACCCATTAGTACACGTTTTTAAAGCAGCATATTCCTCATACTCTCCTTTATGTCATCAAAAGAAGACAGGTAATTGAAACTTCCCTCAAAAGGATGTATTTGATTGGCTGAATGCAGATGAAATGTGACTTTTAAATATCTCCCCTTAGCGAAGTTAATGTTGGGAAAGTATTTCAAATATGTATTTCATGCCTTGGCAAAAAGTGTCCCATAAAGAGATTTCAGGTTAAGGACACTAGAAACTATTGTGTTAATGATTTTGATGAAAAATCAAGACTTTCGTCCCCATGTGTCACACATTTCAACGGGTAGATAGTTTCAATAAGTTTGAGCCATTTCTCAAAGAATTAATGAATTAGTCACTATTCAAGATAATGGATCCCCGAAGGGGTGGTTAAAGGGAGTTTGCGCTTTTGGAAAATATATTTACTGGTATATATTGATGTATGCTCATGATTGGGTGGCTCACGGTAATTCTAACCATGTACTACAAAAATAGGAAATCTAAAATATGGTACACAAGTACCTATTAGGACACACAGTTAAAAAAACCTGATTATTGAGGTAACCCTTATAGCATATAACTTTGAAACCAGATTGATTCAATGTCGATTCCACATCCGGACGTTGACCCAACGTTGAATTCATTTAATTCACTAGTTCATTTAACCCTTATCCGGACAAGCTTTTTTACAACCTATTCCGGGCAAGGTGAGTCTGTCAGACTCACATGTATAACAAGGCCGTTTGCTGCGGTTACGGTATGTATTTCTTTGTAATTTTCTTTGTATTTTTGAAGAGCACGAACAAGGTGACAAAGTCACGAAAGCTCATTTTTCTACGAAAAAAATAATAACAGTAATAGACCGAAATATGCCGTAGTGAGTCCAGCGGACTCACCTTGCCCGAATTAGGGTTAATATTATGAGCTTCCTGGGACATTCTCTAGGGGAAATCATTTTGGGGTGGGATGTTTTCAAAATTGTATATTTTCTTCAGCTAAACTGAGAGACATTCAAACAAGAAACTTGGCATGGACGTGACTATTAACAGTTCGGGAAAAGGTCAAGTTTCATATGCATGCCCTTTATTTTTCGGAAGTGACGTTCTAAAAGAGTTTTTTTGTCTGTGAATAGGTCAGAAATTGAAAGCTGACACTTGTCATATGCATAATTGGCTTAATGTTGAATTCAGCTAAAAATCAGCTTTCGTAGTGCATCAACTCAGGTATAGCTTTCGGCTTATCTACATACTGAATTGATATAGCTGATCGTGACTGACTCAAATTCTAAGCATGTTCCAGAGAAGATATGAATCTGAAACTTGGTACACATGTACCTTTTTGGCTGCAGAGTTCAGAAAAAATTCGACTTTAGAGGCAAATGCCCTGAGGGCACCCAATTTAGTGGGAGATGTTTTTATATGTTTTTTTTTGCTTCAGTCAAACGGATGAACATGGAAAGCTGAAACATGACAAGGACGTGTCACACTGAGACTGTGTTCAGGATTAATGTCAAGTTTCGGTTGTATGGCCTAGGAAATATTTTTGTTTGGTGAAGCTTTTCCATATTTTTGTATTACCAAATTGGGCAGAAATAGAATGGTGATAATTGGTACCCCAATACCTGTAGTGATGGTGAGTTTTAAAGACATTTCATGTTTTGTGTTGCATACCTTCAAGGCACAATTTTGGCTGCGTTAGCTTTTCCAAAGATATTTTTGCACCAGGAAAATGAGCAAACGTATAAGACTGAAACTTGGTAGACACATAGTTCTCCCAGTACGGATTTCAGTAAAAATTTTACTTTTTAAGTAAAACCCCTTAGGGCGAATTTTTTTGCAAAAATTGTCCGGAATCATTTCTGATCTAATAAAAGAGTTCTAGAGAAAATTGAAACTTGGAAGAACCGAGTAACTATTTAGATGAAAATATTGATTTGTTCTCTCTCAACACACATTTTTACAGGCACAAACTTTAAATACGTTTTTGCTACTTTGAAAGTAAGTTAAGGAATGAATTACTAACCTGTACAATGGAGCGCAGGTATATGCAAGTATATGCCCGTAGGTGGTATTTATGATAGGGTACGTTTTAAAATAATTTACTTCAGGCAAAGCAAAGACGTAGAAAGTTGAAATTGGATGTAAACGTATTTTTGAAGTGCTGATTGCCAAGAAAACATAAATTTTCAGATATATGCCCTGGGGGCACATTCTTTCAAGTATGAAAAGTAAATTGCTTTATTATTTCAATCAAAGGGGAAGACATGAGCTGAAAATGAGTATAAATGCAGCTCATGATCTGCTAATCTAATGAAATTTTCACTTTGGATATGTACCTATGTGGGCACAATTTTTGTGGGGGACGTATTCAAATAATTTCTAAATCAGCGAAACGGAATCTTATTTATTACTAGGATAAACAAATTCAAGGAAATTCTTCATTCAAGTTGTCCATGCCCCAAAGCATATGTTTTGGTTGGTGATAATTCTCGGATTTTTTACCGCCACACTAGAGATTATTAGTTTAGGGGGAAGAATGAGTAAACTCGCACACTTTCGCTCAGAGAAAAGTGGTTCATACAGTCTTGCTATAGAACGAGCTGTATTGAGGATAAACTCTTAGGTTAAAATTCTGGAGTCATAAAAAATCACTGCTTGATTCAAATTCCTAACATCAGATTGAAAATCACTTCTTATAAGCAGGAGTTGCTTAAATTCACGATAGAAAATCATAATGTAGCAAGAAATTTTACCCAATTTTTTGTCATGAGAATCGAAAAGGGATGCTTTAAGTGCATTATTATTAATTATTATTAATGAAGCTAACCGCGCCGAAGGCGCGTCCATAGCGAGTTTGTTTGCCAGAAGGACAAACAAATTCGCTAGTACAGTATTTAGACCATCGTGACTGAGTAAAATGACTGAGATGACGCTAACTCTATGTTGTAGATTCAACATTTCATCCTTCCATAAGGATGAAAGGCGGCACGTGGGTTTATATTAGGATGCGGAGTCTGGGGAAATTCTGACTTAAGAGGTACGTGCTCTACAGCCATGGAAAGGGGAATTTTTTTAATTCTTTGATGAGTATGCCGATATATATACGGGCTGACATCCTACTGCCTTCCATGTATTCATTGCGGGTGAACTGGATGCTAAAGAAAAAAACCACTTCTCAAAAAGTTAAGTATTTCTTTTTGCTCCCATCAAAGGGTAAACATGGAAATCTGAGACTTGATATGGATATGCCTAGTGAGGCTTCAACTTTATGAATAATTTCAAATTTTCAATGAATCCCCTTGGATGCATATATTTTTGGGGGTCACGTTTCCAACGAATTTATTTTTGCTCTGGCGAATCCTGCAGAAACATAAAGGTAAAACTTGGCAAACACATAACTGACATGATATTTATTTTAGGACAAATTGAAATTTTGCAATGCATTCTCTCAGGGCAAAAATATGTAATAATTTTCTTTTTTTCTTTTTTTATTCATGAATTTTCAGGAGATATTACATATACATATGAAAAGTGACAAATGGGAAAGTAAAAACATGAAAAAATATGCGAGGGACACAGGGAAGAAAGGATGGGGGGAGGGGAGAAGAGAAAATAAAGGAACTCGCTGAAAAAATCCCCTCAATTTGCAACATGAACTTGTTCAAAAACGAAAAAAAACATGGATTTTTCTTAAGACAATCTTTCAACTAGTGTGTTTAATGGTATCCAATATTTAAGAAACTTTTCCGACTGACCTTGGCGTGGTGCCAGTAGCTTTTCTTGCTCATACAAGTCCTGCTTGTACAAAAAAGGGGTCAATGTTGATGGAATTTTTTTTTCATTGCTACAATTATAAATATAGTATTTGAAGGGCACTAAGATTGTGTTTAGTGCTCCTGGGCCCTCATCACATCCAAAAATGCACTCAACCGCATTCAGATTTCTTGAGAGGCAGTTTTTAGACCAGTCTGATAGAAGTGACCATTGCTGTTTCACTAGGATGCATTCGTAAAAAATATGTTTTATGGTTTCAGGGTGTCTTTTAAAAAAAAGTGCATGTATCACGCTCAATTTTTTTATCTTCATAAGCCAAGAGTTTACCACGAGTATTCTGTGTATAATTTTGTATTGAAAGGAGCGAAACTTTGTAGATGATATAGAGAACAGTCTTTTATGAAAATTCAACCAATTACTGTCGTCGAATTTGGTGTCTAGACACTTTTCCCATTTCTTCTTTGCCGTGTCCTCTACTTGTAGCACGCTCAGGAAGCCATCATAAACTAAGCGATTGCATTTTTGCTTTGTACTCAGGATCTCTATAGGATGTGGGAGTAAAGGTTGCATTAGTCTTTCTGTTTCTGAAGATCGATTACTGGGTCTTGGAGGGCTTGGTAATGATTTTAGAACGCCGTGATAAAGCAACCAATATCCTTTTGCCCCATATTTTTTTTTAAATCTTTCCAAGGGAGAGTATTTCCTTCCTGATCCAGAAGGTCGTTTACGAACCTGACTCCGTGGCTGTCCCATTCCTTGATATGGAACGGTTTTCCGCCCCTACATACTTTGTAATTGTTCCATATAGTCAAGCCCTTCCATTGATTTATCTTGGGAGGGGATGTTTTCGATATCCAATTTTTCCATTGAAAAATGACGTTTTTCCAAAAGGGATTTTTGACAACTGCCATCAGTCGCTGGAGCGAAGTTATTTTCATGGTTGCATCGAAACTGGCAATATGTGGTATATTTAATCCCCTCCTCCCAAGTCTCTGCACCAAAATGTTTCTCTTAACTCTATCTCTCGACACAAAATGGAATAATAGTTTATTTTTTTCCTTTTTTAGTTGTTTTTTTTGGGATAGAGAGTAAGCTCAGGAAATAGTGGATTAGCTTGGGGAATACCAGTGTTTTAACGACCGTAGCCTTCCCTATTATTGATAATGGCCGCCATGATCAGAGATTTAGGACTTTTTCTATTTCCCTTACTACTGTGTTAAAGGTTACTCTGTTCAAAATTTTCTAATTTATTTGGGAAAACAATTCCAAGATATTTTAAACTTTCTTTCCACTCCAAATCCCAAGCCAAAGTGGGTTTGTCTATTTTGTCCTTGTTAGCTCCGATTCTCATTACTTGTGTTTTTAAATAATTGACTTTTAGTCCTGAGATCTAGTAAAAAAGGCTCCAATGTTGCGCGAACTGCATCTAGAACTTGCGTCTTGTCTTGTAAAAACAATAACGTGTCGTCAGCATATTGAGAAATGAGAATCTGGCGACCAAAGATTTCGATACCTTGAATAGTCTTGTCTTCCTTCACCATCCTCGTTAACACTTCTGTTGCCATTATGAATAGGTATGGAGATAGTGGATCTCCCTATCTACATCCTCTCCCAAGTTCTATCTGTTCGGACCATTTTCCGTTATGGTACACCACTGAGACTGGCTCTGAGTAGCATGTGTCACTCCACCTCCTGAAGGAGGGGCCGAAATTCATATTGATTAAAATTTCTTTGAAAAAAGCCCATTCCAGGGTATCAAATGCTTTCTCGAAGTCCACTGCCATCACGAGACCTTCTATCTCTTCTAAGTCGCATTGGTGCATTTTATCATACAAGATTCTTATGTTTTCTGCCATGAAGCGACCCTTCAAGAAGCCAGATTGTTCATTTGATATTAAGAGATGAAGGACTTGTTTGAGCCTGTTAGCAATGCAAACAGAGGTTATTTTGTACGATATATTAAAAAGTGAAAGTGGCCTCCAGTTTGGGAGTAGTTGCCTTGGTTTATCTCCTTTCGGGATGCACGTTATCATACCAAATCGTTGAGTAACTGAGAATTCACCCTTTTTGTAGCCTTCGTTTATCGATCTAACGAGAAACGGTCCGATTTCTTCCCAGAATTTTTTGTAGTACTCGGCTGTAAAACCATCCGATCCAGGAGATTTCCCATTCTTGAAATTTTTTAGTGCCAAGGCAGCTTCTTTTAGAATGATTCCCCCTTCTAGAGTCATCTTTTGTTCATTGTTTAAAAGAGGGCAGCTATTTATTGATCAAAAGTGATGACTTTTGGAAATTGGTTCGTCGACTACGGTTTAAGTCTGAAAAAAGTTATTTTGTTCATTCATTATTTCGGTCTGATCTTGGATTGTTCCCCTTCCAGTTTCTAATTCATAAATGAGTTTACTGAGATTGTTTCTCTTTTCTAAGTTACAAAAGTATTTTGTGGGTTTTTCACCTTCTTCGGCCCATCTGATTTTCGATCTCAGTTTGATTCCTGTCATTCTTACGTCCCTTATTTTTTGTAACTGGATTTTTGCTTCTTCTACAAGTTTAAATGCTTATTCGTCTCCTTCGTCGATCCTATTTTTAGATTTTTCTATGGGGGCAATGAGAATCGATTTCCGAGAATCTTTTTCCTTTTTCTTCTTTATTGCATATTGTTTAGTCGACGAGCGAATTCGCATTAGCAAAACTTCGAAGAACAATTGGTCATTGATCGAGAATTGAATTTGGTTGCCTTCTGTTACTTCATCATTAATTTCACTTAGAGGTAAGGTATATTCCTCAATTGTTTCTTTTATACATTTTTTCATAATTTGTGAGTAGTCTTCTTCATCTAATAGGGAGTTATTAAATTTCCAAATTATTTTTCCTCTTTGAATATATGATATTCTAACATCTAAAGAAATCATTGCATGGTCTGTCCTGTATCCAGGAAGAATGTAAGCTACATCTGCTCTAATATAAATATCTGACGAAATCAGGAAATAATATAGCCGGGCCATCTTAATTGGATTTCTCTGGTACCAAGTACATTTTTTCACGTCTTCGTTTTGAGCTCTCCAAACATCAATCAACTTCAAGTATGACGTTAAGCGCAGCATAGCTTCTCTAGCTTTGGTGTTATTCAGTTGCGAATAGTTGTATGTATCTTTGTAGAAGTCATGGACTAGATTCCAATCCCCACAACAAATAATAGATGCATTACCAATTTCCATAATTTTTTCTGCGAGACCATCGAAAAAAAATGGATCGCCTTTGTGTGGTCCGTAAAGAGTGCCAAGTGTGAGTCGAAATTTGTCTTCAATTTCTATGTCTAGTAAGAGGAGACGACCGTTATCGTCACGAACGATATTGTGAACTTTGTGTTGGAAAGAGGACCTCAACAATATTGCAATTTCTCTTTGATTACTACTGAAGCTGGAGAAGTAAGCTTGGTATCCCCATTCAACCCGGTACCAAGGTTCCTCCTCCTTAGTGAAATGGGTATCAGCTAGACAGATAATATCGAACCACTTTTGCCTCATGTAGTGGAATGCATCGGTTCTCTTCTCTTTGCTGTTTAAGCCTCTACAATTCATGAAGGTAAATCTGAGTTCATCCAAGTAAAGATGAGAGCTGTATCTTCAAGATGTGCTTATCTTTTACCATATTATAAACCATGAACACGGTACTATGTTCACAGTCCGTAGGGGGTGAAGTATACATATTGGAAATCAAAATGGATGTGTTGTAGGGATGAGCTCCTGAGCAGAATTGAGAGAGGATTAGAGTATTGTAGGGGTAAAGTAAACAGAGAGTCATGAGAGAGAATAAGATAGGAATAGAACATACAAAAGGAAGCATAACACGCGGCTGGGGTAGAGCAGGATTCCGTAAGGCACTAGTAATCCCACGCCATGTATCAGAGACCGTCTTCAAAGACAGTTTCTTTAGTTCCGATATGTTTCATAGGAATTTCTTTTTTTCGTTGAACCATTGGAGTATTAGGGACGTTCCGCGGACAATGACCCTGGTTTTCTTTTTTTCCTCCTGTCTGAGTCTATAGGCCTTCTCCAGGCGCTGTGTCTCCTGCCGTAAGACCGGGGGAACGTCGACCTTGACGGTTATTCTTTATTCCATATCTTTCAGGTTCTTCAAGTGTCGGAGGACACAATCTCTGTCTTTTATCTGGGAGAAGGAAACGATCAGAGAACGATGTCTGGGTTTGCTTCTTGGGCGACCATCCTCTCTTTTGCGTTGTGATAGCCTGTGAACGGCGTAAAAGGGTATCTTGTCGACCGTTTCCTCTGGAATGGCTAATTTCTCTCGAAAGAGAACGCGGACCAGGTTTTCAGGATCCTCATCGTCTTCTTCGGGAATCCCATCGAAAATTAAATTCCTTTGACGTTGGTAGACTTCTATCTGAAGTAGTCTGTCCGATGTAGTCTTGCTGTTCGCCTCGCAACTTTGCTTTACAGAGGGGATGATTTCTCTCACCACTTTTTCGATCCTTTCACTGTCATAGTCTCTTGACTGTTCCAACTCGGTCACACGGTTGCACACGTCCTTCAGGTCTTTCTTCACGCACTTGATGTCGTTACTAAGGGATTGAATGCTTTTCTGTATGGAAGCTTGTTCTTGAAGTTCAGTGTCGAGCTTCTCGCTGACTTCTTGTAATTTTGCCCAGAGTTTGTCTTGATCAGCTTTCGGGCCCATAGTCTGCCTTTTCTCACTCAGATGAGGCTTTAACGATGAAGCTGACTCTCCTGGTACGAACGTTTCGAAAAAACTCACAGTTTCATCCAGGCTTGCTTGAAGTCGATTGTAGTTCCACACCTTGATGGAGGGTTGATTCTTGTCTCTCACTATCTTTGGTTTCCTTGGCATGGGTCGAACTCTCCTTACACACCCAGCATTACATGTTTCGACGGAGCGAGTGTCTAGACAACCTCACTCCTCGAATGCCACAACCGAACTCATGTAATAATTTTCTGTCATACTTCGTAGATAGAAATGTGATGACTTTGACTAAGAAGTAGACAGGCGAACTAATAAAGCTTTTCTACATCAATAAGTGTTAACCTGTTGTTGCCTTATGAAAGTACCGCGCAGCACACAGCCGGCGTTTGGAGCCCTGCTCGAGACAAGCTCTAAAGAATTTGGTCGATAAGTTCCAGGAGACGGATTGTGTTTGCAACAAGCCGCATGGAGGCAGGCCGTGAACCCCTGTGAACTTGCCGTTGAAATCAGAGGTGCGTTTGACGAAGAGCCTAGCACAAGTGCACATGGAACGAGCAGCAGTTGTGCTGTCGTCCACCTTCTGGATCTTCCCCATTCAACCGTGCCAAGGTTCTAAGGCAGGGGTGGCCAAATTTTAGAATATAATATTGCCGCATCGGAAATCGTTGCGACTGAAATTGCTTGTGTATGGCACATGCTGATATCTGCCTGGTTGCATTTTACATCTGTCCCTCTGGGCCCTTACGGGCATATGACAATTTGTTTAATATGAATTGTCAGGGTTTTTCCTTGAGAAAAATATCTTCATCATCATGAGAAAAAAAATATCGGCAGAGAACAAGCTGGAACTAGCCTTTGCGCCATAAGTCGATCCCTCTTAACTTCCGAGTACCGAGATCGAACGTTTATGCCTACGCTAAACAATTGGGGCAGATTCCGAAAACAATCAACGCTATAGAAGACTATGCTTGGGCTCAGCCTGGGGGCAATTACGAGTGCGACCACCTATGATCCAAAATTTGCGCCATTTCCCCAACTGTCATATCGACAGTTGGGGAAATGGCGCAAATTTTGGATCATAGGAGCCTTAAATGGATCGTTTTTCTTGATCGAAATAGATTCTTTCAGATTGGCGTAACCTTTTGGCAAACACTGATGGAGTATACATTAGCAAATCCTAACCATAAGCACAACACACGAGGGAGCATGCATTGCAAAATAATCCAATCAATCAATGTTGATTTAATGCAAATAGTTTTCTCATGAATGACACAGCATTGTCGCAATTTTTAACCTAACGTGTTTGCCTAAATTGTGATGGTCATCGCATAGAGTCATTGATAATGTTACATGGAGGATTAAACCGTCAAATGTGATACGTTCAAGTCATATCAACGTTGCATCAAATTTCAGTGCTACTTGGGTTCAAGTCTCACTCGGTAACGCATGTTCTCACATTCTGATCATGCATGAGGTTCTTTATCCTTTGAATTGGAATTAGCGGAAATTTAGAAAGGGCTTTTCAGTCACGATGTAAAATGCGCAATTCGTGACATCTAGGCATGGAAACTCTCCGCCTACACTTCATGAAGGAAAGGAAAAATATAACGAGGTCGAGGGCTTATCACTTGGACCATAAGCCCTGGATTACCCGACATCTTCCTTCTTACGTATCTGTACATACTAGGTATACACAAGTCATTGCGCAAAAGCCCAATATCCCTCATTCCCAGATAAAGTGATTATCTCATGGGGGCGCTAGAAGAGTCAACATATGTCTAAAAATAGCTTCTGTCTCTTCATTCGTTCAGGAACACGTACTCACAGTCATTACCTTCATCATTACTCGATTACCTTGTAATTATCAGTTTTCACCACTGCTTAACAGCCAATATGAGGAAATCCTTGAGAATGCTATTGATCCGGATCGAAGGTCCAACCTCGTAACCTGTGTCATGAAAAATATAATGGCGCATTCGACCGTCACTATAAAAGAGCCGCAAGTAAAATGAACTAGCGGCCTGCGGCCGCTAAGCTGGCCGTCTAATAGGTAGAAATTTGAATCGTCTATTTTGAGCATAATGTCTCCTTGAAAATCCTCTGTTCATCGCATTACCCATTCGGAACTTACCGCATCATTAGATTTATACAGATACAGCTTACGGTACCCAGAGTTTTTGTTCCTTAACACAATCATGATATTCTACCTCATTGCCACAATCGCCATTGTGAACGCCTCGGTTTAGCACGTTTTCATGAGACTCAAGACGACTTTACTGATTTGGTTGTTCAAGCACTTTCAATATTCTTGCATCACCGATTAGTTTATGGGGCCATTAGCATTAGCTTATTGTATAGAAACTACTGATTCTAAAACAGTACTGACCATTTCCAAGAACTTGTTCGACTTTAGCACTGAAGGAAGTTGGCGCATGTGCGACACAATACTAAGGAATAACTCCTAAAAATGCCATTTCGACACATTAGAACCAATGAGCAACACAATTCTGAGACTGAAAAGTGAGTTGCAGCAGGAGCACTTTTCCGTTGTGGCGGCAACATGAAACAAATGCCCCCTCCCAACAGCAAAATGTACTGCCTGCCAGTGTTCACTGTGACAAACAACTGTAATTATTGAGGTGAAAGAAAGAGGCATGCAAAATGCCCCAGGTTCCGTGGTGTAATGGAAGCATATGCAATGTAGCAATGCCTGCCTCACCGGCAAGCAGGAGATCCGGGTTCAATTCCCAGCCCCCTCCCCCCGGCTTTCGACACCTGAATGATGCGTTCCTTGCCTCAATTTGCCAAGGAATCTATTCCTGAGCTCAGCATTCGCTTCCTCTTGCTATTCATAGGCTTGAACGCTCCTAAGCTCCTTACGTACAGCTGGGTGTTGTTCATCACCCATTCTAGCCATTACGGCTAGCACCTCCCAAAGCACTGATTTTGGCACTTTGCACCGTAACTGGAGTGGCGAACGTTGTTTCCGCGTCAGCACCAATCATTTTTTATCTGCAGCGACTGCCTCATCGCCGTCCTGTGCGACCTCTTTCAACATTTTTTCGTTACATTCAACCGCACCTCGCAAAAAATTGCCACCATTTTTATGGGAGGTGCACCTCGTTTGCGCGACATACGAAGCAGAGCATTTTTAGACTATTATTTTGACTTCATCAATCATGAGAACTCAAATAAATCGGGCATAACATGAAACGCAAACAGAAAATTATTGCATGGAAGCGATGGCACGAACAACCACATCTGAATTGACGGGGAAAAAAATTAATACAGAAAAAAACACCTCAGCAAGGAAAGTATGCAAATGAAGAACTTCCAGTCGATCAGTGAAAAGGTGACACACATGCAGTTAGCTGTCTTAAGCAAAGGGTGTTACTAAGTATGAAGCCTATGGCTCAGGCTGACATAGCCCGATGGACCGAGCGCTAAGTGCGTTGGATGGCCAGGCCTTTGGCCATGAATAGCATAGCTCCATGGACCTGGCGCTTTGGGCAGTGGCTGGTCTAGCCCATGGCCAAGGATGGCATAGCCTAACCTATGGCCTAAAATTATACAGTCTTGCAGGCCTCGTGCGTTGCAGTGACACCCACCACCACAATTTCTTCCCATCACATTCATTACTCTTGCATCACCGATTAGCTCATGGGTTATTAGCATTCGCGTATGGTACAGGTACCACTGATTCTGAAACAGTACCGGCCATTTCCAAGAACTTGTTCGACTTTAACACAAAGGGAAAATAGCGCATGTACAGCAGAATACTAACTAATAATTCCTGAAAATGCCTCCCTTCCACATTAGCACCAGTAAACAACAGTGTTAGCGTTTAGTGTGAGTTGCAGCAGAAGCACTTTTCCGTTTTGGCAGTAATGTGAAACAAATGTCCCCGCCCTACAGCAAAATGTACAGTCTGACAGTGCTCGCTGCGCAAACGACTGTAGTGATTTCAGATGGCATGGAGAGGCATAACATCCCGAGTTCCGTGGTGTAATGGTAGTACACCTGACCGGCAAGCAAGAGGTCCGGGTTCAATTCCCGGCCGCTCCCCGGCTCTCGACACCTGAGTGCTGCGTTCCTTGCATGAAGTTGTCAAGCAGGCTGCATGGCTCTCCTGTATCTGACTCAGCATTCAATGTCTCTTGCTGTTCAGCCTTACGCTCCCAACGTGCAAAGTTCATCAGTCATTCTAGCCATTATGGCTAGCACCTCCTAAAGCACCGATTTAGGCACTTCGCACCGCAACTGCAGTGACAAACGTTGTTTCCGTGACAGCACCGATCGTTTATTATCTGCAGTGACTGCCTCATCGTCGTCCTGTAGGACCCTTTTCAACG
Source organism: Darwinula stevensoni (assembly GCA_905338385.1). Classification (NCBI taxonomy): domain Eukaryota; kingdom Metazoa; phylum Arthropoda; class Ostracoda; order Podocopida; family Darwinulidae; genus Darwinula; species Darwinula stevensoni. The sequence goes on from CAJPEV010001645.1 coordinate 26,441, forward strand.
TTTCTTTTTTGTCACGTTCACCCAACCTCCTAAAGCACCGATTTAGGCACTTCGCACCGCAACTGCAGTGGCAAACGTTGTTTCCGCGCCAGCACCAATCGTTTTATTATCTGCATCGACTGCCTCATCGCCGTCTTGTGGGACCTCTTTCACTTTTTTTTCATGTTCACCCTCACCTCGCAAAAATCGCCACCATTTTTATGGGAGGAGCGGCCCGTTTGCGCGACGTATGAAACAAATAACTTACTTAATTATTTTGATTTCATCAATAATAACTCAAATGAATCGACCATGACATAAAACACAAACAGCGCGTGGAGAGAGGGAGCAATGCACGTGCAGAGGTGACGCAAGAGGGAAGGAGGACCAGGGAGTAACAGCCTGCGCTCGCGCATCATGCCCCAGCAAATGCATTACTAAAAATCGAATTTGTTTTTCTATTTCCATATCCGTTTCATCAAGTACATAATTTCTGCATCATTGGAATCCGAAAACAGTCCTCCTCCAACTAAAATTATAGTGGATACTGTTGCTCCACATTATAAAGGAAAAGGAGCTCGTAGAATAGCGGCAACCCCTGAGATTTTCAGACTTGGCTTCAGTCAAATCATAATGTATCTGAGGGGGGTGAACGGATTCGCTTGAAAATGGACATGAAGCTTTTCAAGAGGCTTCCCCACAGATTAGAGTGTTGTAATTTTGAAATTCGCTTTCATTCTCGAGAAATGACCATGAATCTGGGGTACAATGGAAAAACAGAGGGATTTTGAGGTATATCATCGAGCTTCCTACAAAAACGGATCGATGAATCATTGTGCCCTTTGACACAGAGACGGACGAAGATGGTCTCCAACAACTGGAATATGTTTTTTCCGGTGCAATGTTCTACGGAGAATGAGCGAGGAAGCGAATTCGCGAAACGCGAATTTTCACAAAAGGCGCCACGACGTCTCGGAAAGCAGAGAAATGAGCAATTTTTTGGACTCGTAATTTAACATGTTCTGTGGCGAGGAAAATGGCTCAAATTTGACGTCTCTGCGACCAAGGGTTGGGGAGATACCGATTTTCAAAGAGAGGCATACAAATCGTGACCTTTGACCATTCGCCTACCAGTATCGTCACTGTAGAGGGGTTCTTATTCGAATCCTCACATATCGTCTTATCTGGCAATACTCTTGAACTTNCTTGACCTGAGAGTGCCAAAAAGTGGCTTCAAGGCCCTCCTTTGGGGTCCTCTACAATAATTATAAGCCAGAATTTGATTCTAGGGGGGTCGATTTTCATATTCCCTTAGTACCTTAAATTGGTCACCCAGGTTGGACAGAACACTGAAACCTGTGTTCTCTTTTTAAATATTTATTCATAAAAGAAGCAGGAACTTTTCCGAGTTAATATGGACATCTTGTTGCGTTATTGCACGCCTCTACTGTCTCATTAACTTTTTTTATTATTTACTTTGAACTGTTCAAGCGCAATTGGTAAATCCGTGCCATCGTGTCGAACCTGTCTCCTCTCTTGGGCAGCAATATGGTCACAGAAAACGCATTGGTTCATTCCCACAAACCAAGGAATATATTGCTTGCGATGTCGCGAATACATGATAAGGTTCAAGCATACACATCGACATATATCGACAACACTGAACAACTTAGTACGAGGGCCACTCAATAAGTTATCTACCTGAATATGAAAGAGATGAGCAACAGGCCTGTGCCTGCTGTGACATGTCTCGACAGGTCTTGTGAGTGCCTCACCACTACATCAGCTCAGTGGCTAAAGTCCGTTCAAAGTGGTAGCGTATTAGATTTATTTTCCTGAGTCTGTGTCATAGATTTGACGAAAGGTGAAAGTCGTTCAGTGATCAAATTCCTCACCAAAGAAGGGAAAGCACCTAAGGAGATTCATGAACGTATGTCTAACCCTTATTCTGTGTCTTCGCCTTCTTATTACCAAGATAAATTTTGGAGTAAGTAGTTTAAGTGGGGAAGAGAGTCAATCGAAGATGACCCAATGTCGGGGCGCCCTGTGAAGGCTTCTGATCAGGAAATGTGTGACAAATTGGAGAGTGCGATACTGGAGGATCGTCGGACCAAAGTCTCTGTTTTAGCTCATGAACTGGGGATTTCAGAGGGTACAGTGAATCACATTATTCATGAAAAATTACACATGTCCAAAGTCAGTTCTCGATGGGTCCCAAAAATGCTGACTCCAGCTCAGAAGAAGAACAGATCTGACATCGGCAAGGAAAACTTGGAGTTTTCTAAACAAATCGGGGAAACTTTTTTTTTCCAGAATAGTAACTAATGATGAAACTTGGATTCATCACTGGGATCCCGAAACCAAGCAGGACTCCATGCAGTGGAAGCACAAGGAATCGCCAACGCCTCGCAAATTTCGTATTCAGAAATTGCAGGAAAGATTATGGCTACTGTGTTTTGGGACAGCGAGGGACTACTGATGCTTGAGTTCATGCCAGACGAGTGTATAATCACTGGCGATTCCTATGCTACCACCATGAAAAATTTACATGATGCCATCAAGGAAAAACACAGAGGAAAGTTGTCAAGGGGGGGGGTCCTTCTTTTCCATGACAACGCGCCCGTCCACAAATCATGGAAATATCAGGCAGCAGTGAGGGACTGTGGTTTTCAGGAGCTCAACCATCCTCCCTACAGCCCGGATCTGGCTCCTAGTGACTATTTTCTGTTCAGACACTTGAAAAAAATTTTGCGGGGAAAAATATTTTCATGCAATGAAGAGCTGAAAGTTGCCGTTTCTGATTGGTTTGATGGACAAGAAGTCGACTTCTATTCCCAGGAAATAAAATCCTTGGAATCAAAGTGGAATAAGTGTGTTGAGTTAAAAGGTGACTACACTGAAAAATAAATTGTTATTTTTCCCCTCGGATGTTTCTTTCTTATTCAGGTAGATAACTTATTGAGTGACCCTCATATGTCATCATTTTAGCCCACCAGGTTTGAAAGCGAAGGCGCAGCGATGCCTTTGGAAAATTCAAGACTAATAAATTATTGTATTTACAAGAAAGTTCACCACAATGGTCAAATGTGGTCAAATGTGGTTACCCGAGAGGGTGACGATCTTTGTGAATCCATCTCTATTAGAATATTCTTAATTATTTCATGTTCCTTTACAGTTTAAGAATGTTTTCTCTTTTTCTTCGAAAGATCCAGCCTGTGTGACCTCTAATTGAAAACAAATGAGTAACTTCTCACTTTTATATGGCCTTCTTAACCCCTTAACTGGGAACTTTGGTTTGCAAAAGATGGATCTGTGATGGGACCTTTTTTCTCTGGTTTTTTACTTGCTAGACCCTAATAACTTTAATTAAGCATAAAAATTTTACTATAATAGATAGAAAAGTGAAGTAAATTTTTCTAAGATGTCCAATTCATGTAGAATTTTTTCATTAAAAATTCAAAAAATTTACATTTTTTATAATAAATAATATAATCATTATTATATAATTATAGAATTAAAGACAATTAAATGTTATCATTGCATTATTATATATAATGTATAATTAAACATGTGATATATATTGTCATATTTATTATTTATGTATTTTCGTGTATTATAAAAATATTGATATGCAAGTAACTGCATATGTACGGGTCTCAGGGCCATCTGTAGCACCAGTAACTCGCTTTGTCTTGTATTCCCCTTTTCACGATTTTTACCATAATTATGTTAGATAGACATTCAAAATTTCATAGCAGGCCTTTTGTGTATTGTAAGACCATGTAGATATCCACTAAAACATTACAATCCCTTGTTCATAATGTCAGTCATTTTTTTATTATCAAATGAGGAACCTGCAATTGATGGAAAAAACAGTGTTTCACGGGGGGATCCTAATAATCCACCGATAATACCAGTAATTACTGCTCATAGTAGAAAAGCTTCTGCCATCTATCGGTAGATATTTCAACAAGTCCCATCACAGCAAAATTGATCGCAAATACGCGGCGAATCCATTGTAAACCAGCCAGAAAACACGCGAACGCATATGTGCGGTGAGTCCATTGAAAGATGGCATGTGCCAGACCGCACATATGCGGCGAGTCCATTTAAAGGGTTAAGGGAAAAAAATAAAAAAGAGAACGAGAGAAAAAGAATATGTATGGCACCAAGACGAGGCACGATTTTCTTGCTCCGCTATTCCCCTCCACCGCAAAATCGTGCTAAACTCAGAAGTACATCAGGACGTCTAGTGGAGATAAGCAGCCTGTGAAATAAAGCACCCGGACAGCAGTCATGAGAGCGGGCGTGAAGGACCGATCCGTTCCCCAAGCTCAAGCATCCAGCGTCCCGTAAGAAAAGGTACATGGTCATGTCAGGAGTAAGCCTGTAAAGACTGGAACCAGGATCAATGAATCTCGTAAGCAAAACATATTACCAACTGAATTGTCACTGAATCGTTGCTATAGCTGCACCTCATGGGAATTTTGCCAAATTCGAATAGGAATATGGACGTCGTTCAATGATGAGGTTATAATTTTATGTATTTATCTATTTTCTTCTTTTTTTTATTGAGTAATAGAACTCAACTACGCCAAGGGACCGGCGCCTCCATGTCAGAGGAAAGCTCAGTGATTTGTATAGGATGCAACGTGTTGTTTCTTTGCGGTAACAGGAGAGTATAATCACTACGAATAGCCGTAATATTATAATACTATTCCTCCGTGATCTCCACCTTTTGTAGGAAATATGAGCAAAGCCCAGCAAGAAGATAAAGATAAGAAAATTACATTTGTGAGGATATATGGGCTATGGGTGTCATAATGGTCTGAATGGTCTGAATGGTCAGCATATCGGTTCCTTCTTGCTGTTCCTTTTGAAATCGTTCTATTAAGGCCTTTACGGTTTGATCCTTTGCTTCTGCATCGAACCAAGAATGGCACGGGCCCTTTTGCGCCTGCACGCGCCGAGACTGAAAAGCAATGAAGTTTCGACGGATTTGTTCCTCATCTTCTTCAGTGGTGGGGTTAAGGGTGGGAATGACAATCATGGAGATATTTTCAATTCTCGTTGTCGTTCCGATTGGACCTTCCACGTTTGCTCGTAAGTAAAACGCGTTATGACGTAAAGTGCAACCTTCCCTTAGGGTAAGAATACCTGTTCAGCCATTTTGAGCTCATGTAAGTTTTGGTGGGGACAACTCACATCTGCTTCTCGTTCTTGTACTCCAGATAACGCCCACATATTATTCTGAAGGGAAACAACCCAGGGTGGAGGCAGCGACGTCACTTTACTAGGACATGCGTCTTAAGCACGCTTGTCCCGCCGCCACAATAGTGTGATGCATGCCTCATTCCGTTTCTCTTGAAACACCGGTTTCGAAATTCTACAAAGCCATTGTTCGTCAGAGGACAGACAATGCGCTACATCATTCTCATTTAGAATAATTTCAGATTCTCCATCTTGTCTTACTGCAAACAGCTTTGTATCCGTTATATCCAAATAAATTCCAACATTCGTTCCCGCGACAGTCCTGGGCATTGGGAACGGTGTGTAAGTTGTGAACGAAGTTTGATCGGTGAGTGAAATCCGGAATATAGTTGTCAAGTCTCCGTTATTAGTTGAAATTTGAGCTATTGGAAAATAAAAGTATGCATCAAGTTCCTGCGGAAGAGCTAGAGCAAGCCGTTGAGGGTATGACAATTGCAATTCAATTTTTTAAAGGAGCCCTTGCAATTCTGCCGTTGTAAGAAGAGATTCAGAAACTTTATGCATTTTACTAGTCTCGTAAATACGGAGGAACCTCTCGGTATCCAAGTGGGCGTGATGTAATGCTTCTCTTATCATTGATAAATAATGCAATGCCTTTGTCGAAACGTGGGTCTGCGAGGAGAGATTCCGAATTTCAGCAATCTGAGTTTCCATGCTGGACAAATCAGTTTCATGCTCACGGAGAATTTCAATGGCATGCTGTAATCCCTTGGATTGCTTTGAAGCAGCTGTTCGAGATATGTTTAAGATGGTGAGAGTTGGAGGAGTCCTAGGACTGCAATCTGTGATCCTGAAAATTTCCTCGGTCCAATTCCTCGTACCCTTTCCGAATCGGTGCGCGGGAAACAGGAACACGCGCCAAATCACCGACTTCAAAATTTAAATTTCATTGGAATTTTTTTTTGCCACATCGTACTACATAAATTATGCAATAAGGACATGAGAGTTTCTTGTTTGACTTCAGCAGGTTTCATCTTTATGGCTGAATGGACCGTGTTATTGTACGATTTTGCAAGCTTTTTCAATACATTCGTATATTTAAAAGTGTTTCTGACTCTAAAGTATCTCCAAATTTTAGATTTCACTGTCCGTATAACATGTTTCGACTATGCTAGCCTTCTTTTCCGAATTTAAAACAAAAAAGCTTTTTCCTTCATTTTTGAGAAGGCCTTGAAATCATCCTGTTCAAAAATTCCTTCCCTGCGTCGCTTTGGATTTTACCTGGCCTTCCTTGAGAATCTTCTTGAAAGCCTTTGAAAATTCAGTCCCCGTCTTGTTTTTGACAGGGATCATCCAAGCATACTTTGACAAAACGTCGATACAGGCGAGAATGTATCTGTATCTGTCAATATATCGAGAGATATTTTGAACATCCATGATATCGGTCTGCCATTGTTCGTCGATATCGGTCACTATGGTACAATTTCGCGGAAATGTTTTCCTGTCTGGTTTATGAATGGAATACTTCAGAGGATAACCAAGCACCGACTTCCTTCTCGTCACTTTCAGTCCTTGCACCTTGGCGCTTCAATAAAACGCCTCCAAGCCACCATAACTACTAGGCTTCTCGGGAGCATAGTACGCGTTTTCCATATCCACTTGCGAAATGCACCAACTTCTTACTTCATTCGATGTGAAATACGACATTGTCTTCCCCCAGTCGAGAGTTTTGCTTTAAAAAAATTACAATGTCCAATTACCATCGATACCCCTTTCTCAAAAAAGAACGTTTCCATTTAAAACTTGTATAATTTCGGGTTATAGATTTCAAACTGCGTCTAGGTGTACATTGGTGCACATACCATGGAAGTATATAAAATAACTCTGACTGAAATAATGGATCTGAAAGCCTCATGGCATTTACTGTGCCCATTACACTTTTACATTACAAATTTCATGGAAAATCAGACATTTACTCGTCTCGCCATCTCTCAGACGGACGAGGAGACGAGAGTTGCTGTCGTACTCGAAAGGGTACGCAGGCATCGCTCACTGCAGTGTCTCCCACCTGCTGCTGGGAATCTAGGGATTTTAAGTGTCAATGATGAAATACAGGGCGATTCATCAGTTCGTTGCCACTTGCGTTCACACGGGGCAATGCGAATAAGCACTTCATCGCATTTTCCTCGTCGAGGTTTATCTCTCAAAAATGCAGGATTAGCAGGATTCCATGATGATGTCCTCTTTTTTTTCTACTTACATCATCATCAGTCCTTTGAAAGCGTTCAGGTGTAACGCATCAAATGAGACCCGGAGGCTCTATTCATATGACAGTGCCCAATTACCACATGAACACTCTCGAGGACGTTCAAAAATTATTCAAAAAGGTTTTTGAACGTTCAATGCACACGGATATGCACCTCTTCGGCGCTCAGTTAGGCCGTTTCATCGTAAAACATACTGCATTTGAAGGACATTGATTGAACGCTAGATATATGTTTTCCTCAAGCATATCTATGGTATGCATTGACAATGGCTTGAACCAAAGGTTGGCACAACCGATGTTAGGTGACGCAAAAGCAGTCGCTATAGCGGGTCGATTCCACACACAGCTGGAATCAGTCCCCAATATCTTCCGCATGGGAGCCATTCTTTCACCACATAAACCAGATGGTAAGATAGTTGAATTCTCGAAGTAATAGGTCTTTAGACCCAGTCCAAGGAGTCTCCAGAAAACACTGGCTCGAAAAATGGGAGGTGGATGGTTCAAATTCCAAGGTCACTTAATGGGGATAGTGTACATTCCTTGCATCTAGGAAAATATTTTTCGGCACAGGGTGTGTCTGACACCGACTGAATGAGAAATAAATTCATGTATGAGGAACGTTACCGCTGTATGCCTGTATTTCCACTCGGTTCTCTTTACGGGACTTTCAAAAGAAAAGGAAGGTATTGATTTCAACCAAATTGTCTACATGACGGCATCCGACCCCAGCCACGTGAACAAGGCTTAACTTAAGATAAATGCAATTTAAGTGAAAAAAGCACGTATCGAAAAATGTAAATGCTTATTGTAGGAATCCTGGAGAGAAAATTTTCGTCAAACCCTTTTCTTGGATATATCCAATCCACGTCCTTCATGAAAGACAAAATTCGAATTGGTCTTTATCGCTCTATATTTCGGGTATTTAAGCAGTCAATAGAACGTTGCCAAGGGCGTTAATGGAACGCTAGCAATACCCTGAATGAAACGTTCATTGAACGAGTTCGAATACTACTCGGGTCTTTGAAGATCATGGCGATTCATTCCGCGACCCCGGAGCACTCGTTTTTCTCCGGCTTGCAGCAAGTTTAACTGCCACTAATATTTATAACTAGCGAGTTTGTTTGCACCTCGGGCAAACAAACTTCCTTTGGTGGCACCTTCAGCTCTCCATTACCTTGGATAGTGATTAGGTCATTCATTTTTTTTGCGAAATGGGAAACACGTATTTAAAGTACTTCCCCATTGAAATACATGACATATGGCGTCGAAAATCTTGATTTCGATCGAAATCATTCCTTCTATGATTCTATGTGCCTAACTATGAATCTTTTATTGTATCCCTTTTAGTAAGGGTGGAGAAGAAATTTTGAAATTTTTCCCTCCAATAATCTACACTAAGGAGACATATTTCAAAATTAGGATTTTTCCTCTACTCAGCCATCTAACAGGTACTTCTAAGCGAAGTTTAAATTTTTAGGTCTTTCTTTCGTTGGATCAAAAAAAAATCAGGAATATGGGATTGAAGAAAGGACGTTTTGAAATGTAGACTCAGGGAACTCCATGCCACCCAGTTTCAGCCTTATACGTTTCCCCTTTTTGCTGACGGAAAAATATATTTGGAGAAACGACCCAGCCAAATCTGTGCTCTGAGGAGACGTATAAAAAAGTTTAATTTTTCCTTTAATCAACATCACGTCAGTGATGCATGCGCCAGCTACCTTTCTATGTCTTCCCGGTGAACTACATGCCCACAAAGTTTCAATATTATACGTTTACCCGTTTCGCTGGTAAAAAAACATGCTTGGAAAAGCCGACCCACAAAAAAGCTATGGCCAGAGGGGATGCCCCGGGAAAGCTGAATGCTCCCTCAACTCAATAATATGATGTCACTTATACGTGTGCCAAGGTTTACCTTTCCATTTCTGTCCAATTCGCCAATATTTTTTTCCATAAAAAAATCGCCACTCAAAAACATTCCCCCAGTGGATGTATCGAGACTTGATATTTTAATTTAAATATTTGTCTCAGTAGTCACATTCATGCAAAGTTTCAGCTTTCCATGTTAATCAGTTTAACTGATACAAAAAATTAGTTGAAAACATCTCCCTTTGAAAATTGTGCCCCAGGGGCATTTACTTCCAAAGTATGAAGTTTTCTGCAGCATCCCAGTAGGTAGTTATGTACCAAGTTTCATCTTTCCACACTAGCTTAATATGCCAGGACAAAAAAAAATATTTGAACATGGTTAGAATTAGCATCAGTCAGTCACGATTGTCTATATATATTAGATTTGCACAAAATGTGGGTTGGGAGAGATGAGCAATGAAACACATTTAGGCATCAGGCACCTCTGGAACAAAAGGGAACACTGTGATAAATGAAGGGAGAGAGGAAAGAAATCAGAGACAGCACTACTTTCCTATCAACCCTTTGCCTCCCATCTCCCCGCAAGATGGAGGAAGATGGAATCCCCATAGCATTCCCAAGTAGCAAATGTGGCTGATGCTCCCTGCTTCACACCTCCACTACCCCCTCACTGGTTGGGAGCTGCATAGATCTGAAAACCTGTGAATCACGTAAACACATCATTGCATTCATAGTGCCCATCATGCAGCTAGTAAAAAGTAATATCTCATGGGTGGATACAAAAAATTCCAAGGTTTCTCAGTAAACCCAAATGCTTAGTTGTCATGCAGGTTGTAAAACTTGAGGGAAGCCAAACAACCAACATGGGGTACACTACCACATTCACCTTCTTACCTAGTCACTCCTCTGTCCCCATTTTGCTAATACCTTCCATGCAATGGAAGCCCTACTCAGGCAATGGTACAATTTCTAAGATGGCACAATCACTGTTTTATATCTTTGACAGACTAGTTGACGTTTCCGATCAGAGAGTCCCTACTTAAGAAAAAATGTGCAAGTCAGGTCCACTGCTACAGGAAGAGTGACACTCTGACATGGGATTTCTTTTTATATCATTCTCCGGTACTTCAAATACTGCTTCAACAAAGAGTTTCTTGACATTCTTGGGTCTATATGGCAGGACCAACTAAAACCACATTTGGTGCTGCATCTACCAAACCATTAGAAATGATCTAACACCCAAGGTTTAAAGAATAGTGTGAGTTGTCTCAGGTCCAAAAGCTTTTGGACAGTACTGCAACTAGGCCAAGAGTAGAAGCAGATCAATGTGTGAAACCTTAATTGAAGATAACTCCATAGGAATAACATTGACACAAGAGAAAGCAGGAGAAATGGGACTCACCAGTTGCAATTTAAATTCCAAAAGAGCTTTAAAATGCGTAAGTGTAAAATACATGGAAATTCAAATTTAAGGATGATGTTCATGTCATTCTCTGGCCTTGGTGATGACTGCCTGGCAGAAACCTCAGGCAACACAAATGGCATCATCCAACAGTCATGGTGACACCCAACCTGAATCAATTTCATGTGCCCAATAAAATGGCCAAAAACACCAATAGCATGTTATATGGGCACACTGGCCCACACAACAGGCCTAAAACAGAATTGACACATGAATTCTGCAGATTTTGTGGAAAACTCATTCTTCTCTATGGGAGGACTTGCAGAACAAGTGCCAGGGTTCCACAAGGCATTCATAGACCTCCAAACACATCCAGGCCAAACAAGCATTCATGTCCAAGTGAAGCTGTGTGGGGATGCGAGATGTGCATTGGGTGAAAATGACCCTTTTAACATGGCCTATGATTTGTGCTGCCCTGAACTAATCTAGGAACAAGCGTGTATGGAAATTACTTTTAAAAATATTTAAATCCCTAAAAAAGATCCTTTCGATGAGGTCTTCATTGTGAGGTTTTCTGGATGGTAATTCTAATGCCATGCTGGAAAGTGTGGGGGTTACCTCTTGCGAAACTGCTTCAAATGAGGATAGTGGAACCCACTTTCAAAGAGCCACGAATCATTCTAAACCTTATCATTTGCTGGATGCAAGAATTCTTCAATCAACGATTCTGCGATGCGATCCGCATTTGCGTGTACTGGCCGCAGCAGTCGAGAGGTCAAAGTAAGGAAGCTTGGACCATAGTTAAAATCTGCAAACCACTGCGGATCTTCCTGACGCTAAAAGAACACGAGTCCCGCAGGCACGAGACTGAGGGCAGCATGCCGACTATGAGGGCAGCCATCACTAATTTTTCCGACCTTCTGATTGGTCGAGAAGGCGCATGCACTCAGTTAATTGGTTGCGTGTCTCCCCAAACATTGTCCGGCCAATCGCAGGTGTTCCAATCTGTCAAGCCAATGTCTGCTCTCAGCTGTGTTGACCGTGCTGCCCATGTTGTCGCCTTCGCAATGTCTCCATCCACAGCTGGCAAGGGAGATTGAAAGTGATCGATGTTAGCCGAAGCCGGGGAGTATGCAGCTAGGCAGTTTAGAACCGCTTGTGACGTCATTAAACAGGGCTAATAAAGGAGAGTGGCAGGGATGACAGCTTGGCCTAGTTACCGTGGCAGGGACACCTGTGTTCAATACCGACCAAATCAGGCGCTCATTCCCGGCATGTTTAAGAAGAGGGACTCAGCATTCGATGCTTTCGTCTCTAGGCGAGGGACGTCGAGAAACCTCAGTGATGAAGGTGGAACCAAAATCAAGTTGCCCAAATGCTGGGCACGATTGGGCATATGTTGTTAAGGCGTTACAGTGACTTTTGATTGACTTCAACCCCCCATCCCATGGCGAAAGCGAGGAATGCTTAAATTCCACCTCAGTCAGAAACTTAGCCTGGGACAGTTATTTTGAGGTGGCAGATGTGATTCTAATTGCAAAGGTAGGCCTAGTCATATTTTACAATAACAAATGCAGTATATCAGTTTCCTGGATATTCCAGCCATTTGGTATCAAAAGTACCAAATTGCTCTGTAGATCCAGCTCTCCATCATTAAACTGCATTATAGACCCAGCTCCACTATTAACTCAGTGAACAAGATGGATGGCATTTTTATTAGATTTTACTTTTAACCAAAAAGCTATTCATTGGATTGATTTAGGGCAGTCCATAAATTTTCAGGTCTCCCTTGAGTGTGTCTGGCTAATAAGCAACAGCCATGGACTCATTCCTTGTAAATACCTTAGGCACTATAAAGGCATTATAATCCTATTTCTATTGTCCTGACAGGTCTGATCTCAAGCCTGGTGAGTGCATTTATTTTTTGTCAGAGTTTCTGCTATTATGATGGAATCAATGAGGCTTGAGAGAGGCCTTGACCCAGTCACCAACAAATCTCACTCCAATGAAGTCGAGGTCATCCTCGATGCCAAAATTAAAATGCCTGACAGTTCTCCCAAATTGGGAAAACCGAGGAAGAAGGAACTGAGCGGGAAGGACCTTTACCTGTGCCCCGTGTACAAATGCGGCCTTGCGTGCGAGACCATCTGTGACCTGAAGGATCACATCGAGATGTGCGACAACCTCCGCTACAATCGACCGCACCGGTGCCTGCACTGCGGGAAGGGCTTCAGCAAGGGCCTGGAGCGGCTGAGGGCAGCCGTCCGTCACATCCTCGTGCATGGGATGCGGCCGTACCACTGCAGCCTGTGCAAGTTCAAGGGCGCCACTGTGAACACTGTTCAGGCCCACATGGTGTCCCAGCACAAGGTCCACGTCCGGAAGGAGGATTTCAAGCCGAGAAATCCTCTGGAACAAGATGAGGAAAAAATAATCTATGTCCCACTGGGCAAGCAGGAGAACCACATCTTGAATAACCATATTAAAAAAAAGGTGAGAAAGTATATGATTTTTCTGAATGGTCCTTTACAAACTTTATTAATTTTTTATTGCTATGATTTAGCTCAAATAAACTCAAAACTTGGAACTTCAAGTTTTGCTTAAATTGAAGGTGAGATTCTGTCATGAGGAAATGTCATTTCATCAGGCAGATGTATGCACCCACCTGCTATGAACCTGACCCTTCTTGCCAAGTACTTTTTTCCAATTGTCCTGCAACTAGTGTACAAATGTGAAATGCTTATGTACCTGAGACCCATTTTTAGGTGTGCCTCTGACAGTTGGGCCCCTCCAGAAGTTGGAGATGGAACTAGGTCCAGGAACAAGCAACCATTTTCAGCTTCAGTTAGGCATTCGATTCAGATTTTATGATGAGCCTCATGATACAGAATGTTCTCACGGAAGGCATATTTTATCTTGTCTTTTCAAGTTGTACATGATGGTATTGATCTGGATGGCGAAGATTGTTCCCTTGTCAATATTTGCCAAACCTCACTCTCGAAACTTTTGTTTCTGCAATATCCTAAATAAACTTATTTTATATAAATAAAACTTTCCTTGAGGAAAGCAGTCGCAAGAGAAAAGTTTGAGAGTTTGGTCCTCTAGCACCCTTAATATATCTAAAAGGAAAGTCACTCATTCCGTGAGAAACTGGAGCCTGCATTCGTCTCCAATGAGCAGTTGTGTAATTCATGCAATTAATTTACATTCTGGTGTACAACTTGGAATGCCAAACCATCTCTTCAAGGAAGATTTCAGGGTGCAGTAGACTCTCTGCCCTCATGCAAGTTGTTGCATTTTGCTACTTACTACTTTTTTATGTGCTTCCTATTAAAAGTAAAGGCAGCCTGTAAAACTTAATTATATCACCTCTTCATATCTCCACGCAAGATATGATTAAGCTTTTAGAAGAGTTCTTTTTGTTGCTTCTTTTTTTTTTCTCATGACTTTTGGATTGACTGCAGAAATACAGAAGAATCTAGTTTGAAATATATGACTCTCAGTCAATTCTGAAAAAATTTATAACTAACAATTTCTCAAAATCTCTTTTTCTTTGCCCTGACAGGTGATATCCCTTCCTGTGCAACTTAAGATACCTCCAGTCAACAATTGTGATTTTTCAAATGAGTCAGGGAAGCTGCAGATAGTTGCAGACAAATCTCCAATTGCCAAACCCGAGTCCAATCTTGAAGAGAGCAGTGAAGAAGCCCGTACTCCAGATGGCTCTGCCAGCTTGGAGAAGTCTGTGAAACGGGGACTACGGGGGATGGACCTGTATCTGTGTCCCGTGTACAAATGCAGCTTCGTGTGTGACACCTTCCAAAAGTTGAAAGATCACGCCGAGATCTGTGATAATCGCCGCTACAATCAAGGTCACCGATGCTCGCACTGCGGGAAACAATTTGCCATTGGACAGGAGAGGCTCAGGGCTGCCATTCACCATATACGAGTGCATGGGGTGCCCCAATACTACTGCAATCGCTGTGACTTCAAGGCTGCTAGTATTCTTGCCGTGCAAGCCCACACACTCAGCAAGCACAAAGTTCGCACTCAAAAGAAAGATTTTGAGCCATTAAATCCGTTGGAACAAGATGAGGAAAAAATAATATATGTCCCGAAGAAAAGGCAAGGACGTCATTCTCAGAACTCCTCGGAAGAAAAGGTATGGTTTTGTTCATATTGTCCCACCCTTCATTATTCTTATTTCATTGCAATGAACAAAAAATTATTTTAATCATCCCTAATATTTCCAGGGACCCAAAGTCAAAAAGTTTGCTCCTGCAATGACGTCAATGCCACCCAAGACGGTGAAAAGTGAATCTCATACTCATGAAACTGATCCCAGTTGCAACGATAATGTCCCCAAATCCCCTTCTCCAATCCCAAGCAGATCTGCCAATTTGAAGAAAGCAAGCAAAAGGGGGCTGCGTGGAACAGATCTGTACCTTTGCCCTGTGTTCAAGTGCAGCTTCAAGTGCAATACTTTTGGCGACCTAGAAGCTCACTCGAGAGCATGTGATAATCTTCTCTACAGTGAACCCCACCAGTGCCCGCACTGCGAGAGGGAATTCGGCCTGGGACGGGTGAAGCTGAGGACGGCCGTTCGCCACATCCGCTCGCACGGGGTGCTTCGATACCACTGCACACTCTGCAGCTTCAAGGGTCCTACCATTCAGGCCAGCCAAGCTCACATGATGGCCAAGCACAGGGACCACATTCAGATAACAGATTTTGAGTTGATGAATTCCATGGAGCAAGATGAGGAAAAAATTATCCATTTTCCAAGAAAGAGGCCAAGGAGTGGTCTATCCTCAGACCTCAGTGTAAGCAATGTAAGAAGGCCTTTTTTATCATTTATTTCATTATTTCTTTCACATTCTGAATTTTTTTTATACTCACATGTGGTCATTCATTGCAGTTGCACCAGGACAACACCAAAGTATCCAGTGGGGTTTTAAATGGGCCAACTGCATCATCTTTAGTGGATTCATCTGATATCATGCAAAAGTGAGTTGTCTGATTTTTTAAAATGATTTGTTGTAATGACCAGTATGTATAATGAAGTTTCTTGGTTCTTGTGGATGTTAGCAAAGTAAAAAGTGTAAGCTACATTGAGCTACTTTGCAGTTTTACTGTATCTGATTGCTGTTTTACTGACATTGAAAGCTTGTATCCCATGGTTTGTGAATACTAGTATCCAGTTAAATGCCATTGAAAAATATGGTTTCTTCTTGTGACTTGGAATATTTTTCTACAGGAAAAGACCAGGTATAAAAAGCCATTTGATGGAATGCCCTTTCTGCAATCAATCAGTGAAGTCCACCTCAGTTCAGCAACACATGATGCGACACACTTTCCCCTGGGCATGTGGCCATTGCGGCCAGAATTTCCGCATGCGGAAGTCCGCGATGGTCCACAACAGGGATGACCATCCCGACCTTGATCCGTTCTTCGTGCAGGACCATCAGGTGACCGTGGATGCATTGCGGACATTCTACCAGCATCAGGGGATGGAAGAGTTCAAGTTTTCTGGCGTCACCTTCAAGTGCTCCCAGACGAGTGGCTGGTCACCAGAGCCCAATCAATGAAGGTTTCTCTTATTTTAGGATTGACAGATTCTTTTAACCCTCTAAAATGAACATTTGTAATTGGCATGAATTTGGTAAATTTGCTGTTACCTCATAAGTTGGTAAATTTTATCTTTTGGATGTTACCTGCTGCTGCCACATGAATAATTATGTTTGACACGAAGGTTCTTGCTACCTTCTTATAAGAGTTTAAATTTTGACTGGACTTCCCAGCTGCCACCATGTGAATATGAAAATTTTGACTTCAAGGTCCCTGCTGCCATATTGGCTATGACTCCAAGGTACAAATTGTGTGAATTTCACATTTTCATTGATTCCCTTATGTGGTCATGGAGATAAAACTTTTTTCTCCATATTTTCCTGAATCTTCATTGCATCTCCAGCTCTCTGCATTTTGAGTTCAAGCTGTTGATTTTTTTTGAGCTCTTGATTTTCAGTTCACACTGGTGTATGTAAGATATCTGGGATGTAATCTCCTGAAACTATATTATTCTGCTTGTAAATGGTTATGGGGTCTCATTTGTGTTCTGAGTTCCCTCTTGGCTTTTCTTCATTTTGCATTGCTTGTATAATATTTTGCTAGAATTTTTTCTCGCATATTGTGTTCAGCAGATTTTTTTTCCCAGTTAAATTTTAAATTAAAAAATCATTTATAGATTACTGCATTTCTGTGTTTTTCTTTTTCATTTCTGGTATTTGTTTGCGTATGGGTTAGTACATTATTTATGCCAGAAAGTATATATTCAACATTGCTTTATTTACCCAAGTAGAGCATGTCCCTCAGGAAACTTTTCTTGGGCAGCATTCTCAGGCCTCGACCACATATGTTGCGTCCCCAAAAATCATGAGACTGTTGGAATGGTGTTTTCATAGATTTTCCAGTTTGCTTTAAAAATCTATCCACATCACTGTTGAGTTTGGCTTAGATCTTTTTAATACTAATGGTAGATGAAACTATTTAGTTAAGGAAGCAAAGAATAGGATAAAAGAATATGGAGATTTTCTTATTAAAAAAAAAAAACTAGCCTCCAAAGAAGCATAAAGTCATATATATATTACAGTTTCACTCATTGTTCTTCTTTTGGGCAAAGTAAGATTATAAAAATTCAAGGAAATCCTCTTACAATTTATTATCAGAACTGCAGCTGAAGATCCTTTGTATAGTCAGTAGAGATATTCATCACTGTTGACTCCAAGATCAAAAATTGTGTCCTTAAATATCTGTTTTCTTTATTATTCATTTAGTGTCAATTCTGCGAAATTGAAAACTAGAAGTAAATATCCTCGATCTGAGTCCATTGTTTTTTGGGGACACTTGTGGCAGCCTTCTCAGTTTCTATGAAGAGTCAGTTGTATTCTCTGTTGTTACCTCATTATTGTTTGGATTTTATGCTGCTGATACTGTACAACCCTTTTTTTTGCCAATTGTACTTGATGGCTCTTGTAAATTCAACTTGGTCCCAAATCTTGACGATATTGGCATCCCTATTTATTTTTCCTTTCATTTTGACTCCTATTAAAGTTGTTTGAATTCATGCTAATGATGGAAAATCCAAGTTTTCTTTTGAAATAAGTGGATTTTACATATTTTTGGAAGCCTTAATTGCATTTTCTTTAGATATAGAAAGCAAATATTGGATCCCAGAAAAGGGTTGACTGCATCTGCCATATTTTTCATTTAGTTTTGATTTACAATGTTTGATTTTATTTGCTTTTTGTTTTGTTTCTTTTTCTTGGTTCTTTGTTTTTGTTTGCTTGTTTACTTGGCTTTTTTTTTTTTAGTGTTCATTCATCCACAGGTACAGAAACGGTTTGTGCACCTGCCGTACGCTTAATGCAGACGTCAATCTCCCGGCCAACTTTATCGTCATCAAGAATTGCATCATGCTAAAGTCTCAATGTGCCACACGAAGAACGAAACAGAGCAAGATGGTCCTGTCATCGGTGATAATCGTGACAATGGCTCGAGGAAGTCGAGAAGAGCATTGCATCTATTCCACAGGACAATTTCTTTCCATCCAGAGTTCAATTGCTCACTTGTGAAACGTGCTTGATAATAATAAACTGGTTCTATTTGCGAAACCGATGCCCCGAGATCTTGCACCAGAGAAGCAAACACGGACCCATGGCAACATCTTTCATGGTGGAAATTGCAGAGGCAATTTCATAAGTCCGGAGACTTGGCATTGTTGGACGTTTTTCACTTTTTCAAAGAGTACCGTGAGTTTTGTACATTTGCCAACACAAAATTTCTTGAAATCAAGTTCCAATGGAACATATGTCTGTTAACCAGCAGGGATTCAATTGACTCCAGCTCATAGATTCCAGTTTTCAACCCATGCCTTGTTCTACCCCTTAGTTGCAACAACATGTTTTTCATTTTAAAATGTTAATTCTACGATTGGAGAATGAATCTTCTGTAGTAGTGCTTGGTGGCTTAATGAAAGCTGTTTCACCTATCAAGTATATGATACACCCAAAAGGAGAATGATAAATGGACCCTAAAATAGTAACAATGTAAAGGAAACTGATCAGGCTGAAATGCTTTTCGTATGACTCATAATATGCACCGTGGAAACCATTTTCCTTCTCTTTTCCTCCATTTGGAATCTGGCAGCAGCTAGTTGCAACTGGGGCAGTTGAAAACACAATCACTTGTTACAACTGATCTGTCAGCAGATCATCCTGTTCGTGTTCTGGCCAGCTGCCAATGGTATCCTGCAATCTGGCATTGCAGCACTGGAGAAATCGCTGGAGCAGTATATGAATGATATATTGCATTGCTCTTGAAAGATCTTTTAGCATACTTCATGCTTCAGTGTTACAATTCATATCTCCTGCCAGAGGGCTGGTCCTCATATGTTGGTATCTGTGCATATGAAGTAGTTCAACATGCCATCATCCTTTATTAGTTTTGTTATTGATGCTCACTACAGAGGATTTTCCCAAGCTCGTGCACTTCAGTAACTTTGCAAGACTACACTGAAAATGAATTTTACAGTAACAGTATTGGAAACTTTTTAACATTGGTTGAGGAGTGCACTGATAGACTTCCACACTCACAAAAGACCTCTATGCCATTTAGATCTTGGAACACCATAATCATCATGGCCATAACAATTATTGCAATTGAAGTGCTGGGCTTAAGGTGGGGTTTTTAAGAGCATTGGTATCAGGGTGAATTAATGGCATCAAGCTTGCTGTACCTGATGAATTAATAATGAAGTTCCTTTGCCCTTGCAGGTCTGTTATCATGTACAGGTCTATATGCCTCTGGTGAAACATTGTCATTTTCCAATGGAATCATTAGAGCAGTTTGTTCCTTCAGTAGATTCAGTGAGGCTTCAGACAGTCACAGATGAGTCTCATTCCAACGTGATCGTGTCCAGTCTCGACTCGCAGATCATGATGCTGGATGCATCCATCGGGTCGGAAAGATTGAGGATACGGGGACTGAGCGGGAAGGAGCTGTACCTCTGTCCAGCGTATGGATGCAGCCTTGCGTTTGACAACTTCTGTGACCTGAAGACCCACATTGAAATCTGTGATAGTCGTCACCACAATCGGCCACACCATTGCCCACATTGTGGGAAGGAATTCGCCACAGGAATGCAGAGGCTGAGAGCTGCCATTCAACATGTGCAAGTGCATGGGGTGCTGCGCTACCTCTGCAGTCTATGTGACTTTAAGGCTGCCACCATTAACTTTGTTCAAGCACACATGCTGGCCAAGCACAAGGTCCATGTACGAAGGAAGGAGTTTGTGCCTGTGGACCCATTGGAACAGGATGAAGAAAAAATCATATATGTCCCAAGGAATAGGAGGGGTATTGCCCCATTTCAGGACCTTAGCGAGGAAATGGTGAGATTTTCCTACATGGGTTATTTTCTTATTGTCAGAGCAATAACATTAAGCAATGTAACCGGCAATCTATGAGCCTATAGTCACAGAGCAGGTCTGGTTGAAAAAATTAATAAGTTTAGTAAGGAAAAATTTTAATGAAGCTTTGTTAAGATCACAGATCTTTGCATGGATTTCCATTCACAATAAAGCTTTTGATTACCTCAACAGCCCTCTAAGATGGAGATAAATCAAGGCGAAAGTTGTGTTCCTCCTATGGAGTCAGAACAGCTTCAGAGAACCACAAGTGAATCTGATGCTAGCCCAGGAGAATCCTTGCTCAACCAGAGTGCCTTACAAACCCCAAGCTCAACACCTAACAATTCAGGCAGTTCAAATTCACGTAGGAAAAGGGGACTGAGTGGAAAGGATCTGTATGTGTGTCCCGTGTGCAAATGCGGCCATACATTCGATACCTTCCGGGACTTGGAGGATCACGCCAGGATCTGCTGCAATCTAAGTCTCGACGAACCTCATCGTTGCCCGCACTGCGGAAAGGCATTCGACCGGGGACAGAAGACCCTCAGGGTCGCTGTGGAGCACATCCGCGTGCATGGGGTGCCCCGATGCCAGTGCAGCATCTGCGACTACCTGGGTGCCAACATCAACACCATCCAGGCCCACATGATGACCAAGCACAAGGTCCACGTTCAGAAGACTGATTTTGAGCCGCTGAATCCTTTGGAAGAAGATGAAGAAAAAATCATCTACATTCCAAGAAAGAAGCAAATGAATCTCCCTTCAGCAGATCTCAGTGAAAGAAATGTCAGAAAGTTTTCTGTTCATCTCTTTCTGCTGGTTTTTCATTTTAATTCCATGTAAAATAATTCACTATTGATTGTTGCCATAATTTATATTTGCATTCATTGCTTTTGCAGTCACTTCTGGGCTTATTTGATGCATCTGAGGGACTAGTTAGTGCACTATCAGAGGAGTCTATAGTGGGTTTGCCAGGTGCAGCAAAGAAGTGAGTATTGTTTGTTTCTCAAAGTAGAAGTTCCAACACTTCCACAACTCAAGGAAGTGGCAATAGAATGCACTCTTTATACTATCATTTGATTATCATTATATTGTCCTAGTGGGAAATATTCCATTTTGATCTCCATGATATTATGATCATCATTCAGCAAATCTTATCACTAGAAGAGCAGAATAGAGATGAAGTGAGGATTATCAGATCTTTTAAGAACATGAAAGGCACTTCTAGACAAATGAGCATGGATCTGCATTAGGTGCAGGTAATTGCCTCCCAGCCATTTGTCATTAGGTGGGAGCTTGGAGGTAATATTGCATCAAAATCATTATTCATGGTTCTAGTGCTCTGTCTTCATCCCATGTTATATTCATTATTGTAATGATCATGAGGCCATGGTAAGAACTAGACAAAAGGAACTCTTACACTTACATGTGCGGATTATTCAAATTGAGATTTGTCAGTTTTTCTCTTGACCTACTTTTACTACTTCTGAAAGAGCACAAGTACAGAAAGATTAGAGACAGTGCAGGGTAATCCTCTTGGTAGAGAATGGGGAGATAGCTCCTTGGCCCTTCCTCTGTCTTTATTAGAAGTAAAGAAGAAAAGGAAGCAGATGAATGAACACCTTCATAATGAGATTAAGAGGTACTTTTTGGAATGCATCTGAGGGGAAGGCATTGAAGGATGCTGAGTTGCACCTTCTGCTTGCATTTCAACCACTGGACCTGTTCTACCCATTTGAGGTGAAAAAAAAAAATTTGTAAGTACAGTATGTGGCAAAAAAATGGCTACACTCGTGTCTGGATATACCTCATCAAGAACTATGACAAGGAGAGATTTTACAAAAAAATGTATTTAATTATAAATATTTGATTTAACATCTGACAATATCTTTTACTCAATATTGGCACCATCAGCCCTGATCACAGCCTCCAAACGGCCTCTGAAGGCTGAGCATGTCTTGATGATGTAGTCCTCCATCATGTTGGACCAGGCCTTCGTGATGGAGGACTTCAGGGCTGCCACAGATGAGTGGGGTTTGTTGCAGGCAGCCTCCTCTACAAATGCCCACATGCTGTAGTCCAGGGGATTAAGAGCTGGGGGGCCACATATCTTTCTCCCAGGAGGACACAAAGTTGACCTCCAGCCACTTCTGGGTTTTCTTCACAGTGTGGGCAGGGGCCCCGTCCTGCTGGAAGACATAGTTGGTGTCCAGAGGGTAGCTGGACTCGATTCAAGGTTTCACAGACTTTTCCTTGAAAAAGGAAATGTCTTGTTCAATGAAGACCGGAGGCATTTTCTTACCATCTGAGGTCACAAGCCCAAAGACCATCACAGAGGCCGGATGCTTGGTCTTGAAGGTGAACCTTGATGTGCTCGGGGATATCCTCAGGCCTCTGATTGCTGATGTAGCAGTCATGGCGACTGTTGGAGGCATGATCAATGCAAAAGAGCTTCTCATCTGTGAAGACATTCACTGGTTTTCTCTTTTTGAAGATTGGAGGAGTTTCTGGCTTCTTGCTACTCACTTAGTCTTGGAGGTTTCATTTAAGAGCTGCCTCTTTCCCCTGGCCCTTGACTTGACTCCCAAATCCTCTTTGACAATCCTCCTGACTGTCCTCTTGCTCACCTTCGTTTCCTTGGCCATCCTCCTCATGGACTGGATGGGGTTGAGCTGGATTTTTCCTTTTATCGCTCTGCCGGAGTACTTGCCGGAGTACTTGCTGAACGTGGCCTTCCACTTCCAGGCTTCCTCTTGACATTGCCAGTGGCCTTAAATTTGTTGAGGACCTTGTACACAGTAATCCTGTGGATGTTCAGGGCATTGGCAATCTCGGTGGGGGTCTTCCCAGCGTGGGACAAATCGATGATGGCCTCTCTTTTGGAATCCATTGTGACTAAATGCGAACAAATCTCAAAATCTTGGAACTATTTATAAAGAATCACCCAACCTCTACTTAAGAAAAAAATATTGTGGCCCAGTTCCACTTCTGGAAGAAGTTATAAATCTGGACACGAGTGTAGCCTTTTTTTGCCGCATACTGTAGTTCCGACATTGAGGGTTCCAAGTCTGATGGTCTTCTCCCCACCCTCTCTTCTCTTCCATCATTGAGCTATCTTCTTTAGCCATATGCACTCTTCATATGGTAGTTGTTGCTGTCTTGTCATGGGATTACAACGGTCTTCTCGCGCGTCGCTTGCGGGGGATGCCCTAGCTGTCACTCTACTTCCATTGTTGTCTGCTTTCATAGTTGATTGGAGCAATGTTTTACGCCAGATGCCCTCCCTGCCGCAACCCTTCCCATTTACCCGGGCTTGGGACAGGCCTTGGCTAGGTTTGACCAGTCAACATCTCATTGTTAAAATAAATTTTACCACATAGAATGCATGAGTTGGAATGCTAAACAAAGATCACTCATGTTGCATCCAAAAGTGCTAGGTTATGGTTCACATAAACTAATTTCTGAGCCTTGGACAGTGAGATAATTCCTAGTTTTGGAATGAATCCTGCCCCACATTGATCAATTTCTCTCAGTGGCTGCTGTTTTGGCAATTATGATGCGGAATATTTGGACTCCTTTCAGCAAAGGAAACTGTTGACAAAAGCCCTCCAACCAAAAATCTACTGGAAGATCTTGTTCAATCAAGCCAGTCTTCTTTACTGCCACTTTTCACACAATGGTTACAATCTCCTGTTGGAATTTCAGCCACTTGCACCTTGCCATCAAGGATGATGCAAATTGCATCAACTTCCTCAAACTTATTTTCATTGAGGCCATATTCAAGATTTTTGGGATGGAGTGAAAAGTTTGCTGTATGTGCAGGACAGTGAAACATTTCATGGCATGTAGTCATAGCTCTTAGAAGTTCTTCTCTTTTTGCTTCAAAGAGCTCAGCAGCATCATCATCCCATTCACTCCACTGCAGTTTGTGCAGCCACAGTATAATGACT